>VXBP01003690.1:213309-228141 GCA_013400115.1 Rhinopomastus cyanomelas
TGTGGGGGGGGGGGGGGGGTATCATAATACAGAACTGCTCTTATGGTTTAGTTTGTTCACTTTTGGAATTGTGCAATCCTGTGTCAAAGGTGTTAAGGAAAAGACTTGTTTTACCCGCACCACATCTCCAACATGGCCCTCACAAGCTGGTAGGAAAGGGATGAGGAAATTTGCCTTCTCCCTGTACCAGCTCCTATTTCACAGAATCCCAGAATTATTGGGGCTGGAAAGTTCCTCTGAGCCCATCCAGTCCAGCCCAGGGCCTTAACATCACCACGTCAGCCAGACCAGGGCACTAAAGGTCACGACCAGTGTGTCCTTCAACACCTCCAACAATGGGCACTCCACCAGTGCCCTGGGCAGTCCATTCCAGTGTGTGATCACCTTTCCATGAGGAAGGGCTTCCTAACATCCAACCTAACCCTCCTCTGGTGCACCTTCAGGCCTTGCGCTCTCATCCCAGTGCTCGTTGCCTGGGAGAAGAGCCCGACCTCCACCTGATTACAACCTCCCTTCAGGGAACTGTAGAGAGGGCAAAGCTCCCCCCTGATTCTGCTCTTCTCCAGGCTAAATACCTCTAGCTCCCTGTGCTTCTCCTCATCAAACCTTCCCTCCAGCCCCTGCAACCCGTTCTCAGCACAGCTGGTAGGACAACAACTTTCTTAGCTTCACAACTAATAAATCCAAAACTTATTCCTAGCTTCCTTTTATTTCCCTTTAATGCTAGTAATGAGCTCCTAGTATAGTCCAAGTACCTCTTCTAATGCAAATTATAGGTTTACACTGTCAAGTCATGCATGTAATGACCCCAACAGGCCTTAAATTTAAAGAGAGGTCATTAATTTTTGACTGAAGATCATTAAAAAGTGAGAAAAGACTTATTTGAGCCCCACCACAGTGTAGTTTCACACCTCCCTGAAACTTCGTTTTATGTATGATGGTTTTTCCTCTTGTCAAGGGTTGATTGAAAGTGCTGCTATGCCCTTACATCAGCCATGCAGACTGTGGTCTTCACTGATGGATATAGCAGAGTCACCATGGAGTCACTGCAATAAAGCACTGTATGTGGGAGTTTTTTCCTTCTTCTACCTCTTTAATTTTATGCACTGAATCATTAAACAATGAGCCATCCAGTCTTTAGAACTGCCCACTCACCAGGAACTTTTCAGACGTCACAGAACATTAGGATTGGAAGGGACCTCAAAAGATCATCCAGTCCAATCCCCCTGCCACAGCAGGATCCCCCCAGTTCAAGCTGCAAAGGAACATGTCCAGGTGGGCTCCAAACCTCTCCAGAGAAGGAGACTCCACAAACGCCCCAGGCAACCCCTTCCAGTGCTCTGTCACCCTCACTGGGAAGAAGCTATAGAATCATAGAATCAGTCAGGGTTGGAAGGCACCACAGGATCATCCAGTTCCAACTCCCCTGCCATGGGCAGGGACACCCCACCCTAGATCAGGCTGGCCAGAGCCCCATCCAGCCTAGCCTCAAACACTTCCAGGGATGGGGTCTCAACCACCTCCCTGGGCAACCCATTCCACACTCTCACCACTTTCACAGTGAAGAACTTCCTCCTCACATCCAGTCTAAATCTACCCATATCCACCTCTGCTCCATTCCCCTTAGTCCTGTCACTACCTGACATCCTAAAAAGTCCCTCTCCAGGCCTTTTTGTAAATACTGGAAGGCCACAGTAAGGTCACCTCGGAGCCTCCTCTTCTCCAGACATAATAAAGATATCAGTAAGGACTCCAGCTGAACTTAGATGTGAAATAGAAGAGGAAAATTCTGGTCCCGCTTATGTTAATTTAAACCTTGAAAATATCAATTAACTCATCCCTGTGCTTCTAGATTCACACTGCCATAGCAGATTCACTTGCCATTTTAACCAGACAACAGGCTACCACTGGACCTACCTGAGCTTTTGGGTTGTACTAAACACAAATTTATAGTGAAGCCTTAAAAAACAAAGTTAGGATAAAAAGATAATAGAGTGGGTGTTTGCAGCACACTAACAGGCATTTTATTCCCTTATATTTTTAACAACAGACTTCACTTTGGCACATGAAGCCTTATCTTACTTGTAAAGCAGCATAAAGTCATGTCAAGGAAAAAGGCTAAGAGAATGCCAGAAGTTCCTGGGGTTTATTTTCTTATGTATTTAGTGCACTTAGCTTTGCAGAGGAGCTGCACTGCTTTTCAGAAATCCTTCACTTCTTTTCACATTAGTTGAAGTTACAATGCTCTTAGCACAATCAGTGGCAATTTACTTAATACTAGGTTTACCGAGTTACCCTGTGAAGTCCTAGGAGCCATTTGAAAAATTTCATCTAGAATTTTAAAAAATAAAACATAAACATATTTTCTTCTTTAAAATAAACAGCACGAGTTATAAAAAGAAATCATACTCTGTGTCTTAGCTTCTACATGTGATGCACAGAGCAGCAAGAATAATACACACCAGAGCATCACCAGCAGTGGGAAGGAGAGAAGTGGCTAACCCAAAAATTTTGGAACTACCAAGACTTCTAGAATCTCATTTCCTGACTTATCTTTCAAAAAGCATCTCAGCTATCTACTTGTGTCAGAAGAAACACACTGTTTCAACTACCAGGTTCCAAGGTTCCCTTCAGCCAGGAAGGCTGGACTCTTTTCTCAGAGCATGCCTCAGAGTTCCCCTGCCCTGAGCTTTCCCTTCCTTTGGCTTGAAAACTTGAACTAGAGCCCAGGAGAACATTTTGCAATCCCTAATGATTCTGTGATTTTTACTGAAGACCAGTTATGAGACTACACGATGCTGAAGTAGACCAATAAGACCATTACCATGGACTTCTGAAGGGCAGACTTCAACCTGTTTAGAACACTGGTTAGAAAAGTCCCTTGGAGTACAGTCCTAGAGGGAAAAGGGGTCCAGGAAGGCTGGACTTTTTTCAAAAATGAACTCTTGAAGGCTCAGGAGCAGGCTGTCCCCATGTGTCATAAGACAAACCGGCGGGGTAAATGACAATACAAAGAGTTTTTACAAATATATTAACAACAAGAAAAGATTCAGGGAGAGTCTCCACCCTTTACTGGATGCAGAGGGGAACATTGTTACAGAGGATGGGGATAAGGCTGAGGTACTTAATGCTTCCTGTGCCCCAGTCTTTAATAGTCAATCTGGTCATCCTCCTGATACTCAGTCCCCTGAACTGGAGGATAGGGGTGGAGACCAGATTGATCCCCTCATAATCCAGGAAGTGGTGACTAATGACTTTCTAGGCCAACTGGATACTCACAAGTCTATGGGGCCAGATGGGATCCACCCAAGAGTGCTGAGGGAGCTGGCGGAGGAACTTGCCAAGCCTCTCTCCATCATCTATCAGCAATCCTGGTCAACGGGGGAGGTCCCAGATGACTGGAGACTTGCCAGTGTGACACCCATCTACAAGAAGGGCAGGAAGGATGATCCGGGGAACTACAGGCCTGTCAGCCTGACCTCGGTACCAGGGAGGGTCATGGAACAGTTCATCTTGGGGGTGATCACATGGCAAGTGCAGGACAATGGGGGGATCAGGCCCAGCCAGCATGGGTTCATGAAGGGCAAGTCCTCTTTAACCAACCTGATATCCTTCTGTGATCAGGTGACCCACCTAGTGGATGAGGGAAAAGTGGTGGATGTTGTCTACCTGGACTTCAGTCAGGCATTTGACACCGTTTCCCACAGCATTCTGCTGGAGAAGCTGGCGGCTCATGGTGTAGACAGGAGGACTCTTCGCTAGGTCAGAAACAGGCTGGACGGCTGAGCCCAGCCGTGGTGGTGAATGGTGTGAAATCCAGTTGGTGGCCAGTCACAAGCGGGGTCCCTCAGGGCTCAGTTTTGGGACTGGTCTTGTTTAATATCTTTATCAATGATCTGGATGAGGGGATCGAGTGCACCCTCAGTCAATTTGCGGATGACACAAAACTGAGCACGAGTGTCGATCTGCTGGAGGGTGGGGAGGCTCTGCAGCGGGATCTGGACAGGCTGGAGCGATGTGCTGAGCTCAATCGTATGAGGTTTAGCAAGGCCAAGTGCCAGGTCCTGCACTTTGGTCACAACAACCCCCAGCAACACTACAGGCTTGGAGAGAGCTGCCTGGTGGAGAAGGACCTGGGGGTGTTGATCGACAGCCGCCTAAACATGAGCCAGAAGTGTGCAGAGGTGGCCAGGAGGGCCAATGGCATCCTGGCCTGCATCAAAAAAGGTGACCAGAAGGTGATTGTGCTCCTGTACTCAGCACTTGTGAGACCGCACCTGTGTCCAGTTTTGGTCACCACAGTACAGGAAGGACAGTGAGGTGCTGGAACAAGTCCAGAAAAGGGCAACCAAGTTGGTGAAGGGGCTGGAGGACATGCTCTATGAGGAGAGGCTGAGGGAGCTGGGGTTCTTTAATCTGGAGAAGATTATTGGCCTCTGCAACTACCTTAAAGGAGGTTGTAGCAAGGCTGCTGTTGGTCTCTTCTCTCCAATTAGTGATGATAGGACGAGGGAAAATGGCCTCAAGTTGCATCAGGGGAGGTTTAGATTGGATGTTAGAAGGAAATTCTTTACTGAGAGGGTGGTTAGATACTGGAATGGATTACCCAGGGAGGTGGTGGTGTCACCATCCCTGGAGTTGTTTAAGAAACGAGTGGACGCGGTGCTTAGGGAATATGGTCTAGCGGTTAGACACTAGGAGAAAAGGTTGGACTCGATGACCCTGGAAGTCCTTTCCAGCCATGATGATTCTGTGATTCTATGATTCATACCTTACTGAGCTGATGACTCTCCGGGAGTTATTTTTGGATGAAAATACCTTTATCCAAACAACAAACAATTAGATTAATGGAATTTAGGTCTATCTTTTAAAAATGCTCTCTCTTCAGAACACTCACTCGAGGTGGTGGACACATGCACATCACAACATTAGCTCAACGACTGCCATCATTTTAATTTAACAAATGGAAATGCACAAACACCTGACTTGGTGCTAACAATGTTGGCCCTTGGAACTCATGCTGATGGCTGCAGGTTATTAAATGTGGCTAGCAAAAGACTGCCTGCAGGTTGATAATTCACTGAAATGTATCTCATTTTCCCAGTTGGGTTCAGGTGTGACTGTTAGGATAAACAACCTTCTGATGCTGATGCATTACCTCCTCTGGAGTAAGAATTGGGCAATAGCCCTGGGATTTACCTGCAGAGGAGAGAGTGTCTTGTGCACAACACAGAGAGAGAGAAACAGCTTCACATACTCACTAAAAATTTTCCAGTGGGCAACTTAAAACTGAGATTACAAACAGTGTAAGATCCGGGAAGTCCCTACAGCTTTCTGTGTAATTTTAAAAAGAAGAGTTTCTTAACAGGAAAGTCTGAAAATGTTTATTTGCTGTTGCATCTCTGTCCCCAGACAGATTTGTCTTCAGTCAGAGCATCATAAACCTTTGTCTTGTAGATGACAACCCCTTTCTTTACGACACTGTGAGTCTGATCATAAGGAGAAGCGAAACCTTGATTATTCTTTTATTGTTGTTGTTTTCTGTCAACAGGTTCTCTATTTCAGGCCCATGATACCACTTCAAAAAAGAAATGCAATTCCATTCATTCAAACCTTATCCTGGGATAATCAGCCTGTTTGTCCCAGGCTACACTGATACCTGAGACAAATCGCTTCCACTGGAGAGAAGTTGCCCTAAGCCTTTGGCTACTGCTCACCAATCGGTGCTGTCATCTCATAAGCGGGCATTATCAGAAAGCCAGTTTGGTGTAGACTGTCCTGATATTTCAGCACAGGAAAAAAAAGACAGGTTATTACCCAGAGTCATGGCTTTCCACTCCCTGCACTGTTTTGTTGATGTTCATTCAGTATTTCTGTACATTCCCCCTGAGCACTGAACTGGAAAATAAAACTGAAGCTATTATTCCTCTCTATAAAAATAAAAATCTCACATACTGAGCACTCATCCAGCCTTCATAACTCTCCTTTGGTCTTTCCCATGTTGTGCAGTCAGAAGCAAAAAAACAGCTTAATTATCTATTGGACATGGGGGCATTAACGAGGCCCAGTGCCCTCCAAGATAATTGGAAGGAGATGCCCAATGTTTTAATGATTGCAGACAATGCAGTTAATAACCAGGATGGCAGCAGAATTAGTTGGTGCCACTCTGTGTGTCTTTCCCATTTTGCCCATTCTGGCATGTAAATTCTTCCTTAGTGCCCCACTAACGAGAGTGATTTCTCCAGGTTAGATGTCTATGAAAAAGTCATGGCACTAGGTACAAGATGCAGCCACTGACATGGCACTGGTGAGCAAGAACTGTTCAGTCAGTGGGATTTGCGATCAGCAAGACTAGTAGGCAGCCGAATAGGTTGTGACCCTCTAGGTTGTCCTGGTCACACAGAGCTCCAAGAATAATTGTTGTCATATCCTGTTTGAGTTTTCTTGTAACTTGTGGAGCGATGCAATTAGTGGTGATATGAACATTAATTGACCTAACCACTGACTCAGAGAAGCATCCCCTGGAGAAGGACTGAGAGTGACAAACCTGGAGGTAAAACCCTGACATTTCCAGTTTGTGTTGCCACAAATGTATGAAAATTGGGCTGTGCCACCAAATGGAGATGTCTCATTAACAAGCCCAGGGGAAACATTTTCTAGGAGCATCAGCATGAGAGTTTTATGCAGCAAGCAAGCTGCTGCACTGGTGAATTGATGGTTTTCATGCACAGTCAGGAAGATTCCTTGTTTACACACTGCCAGGCTGTGTCCCATTCCCAGTGGCACTTTAATACCTTTAGAAACACAACTGGCAACTACTCTGTTCCTGAAAATATGCCTCTTTCAGAGGAAGTGAAGTGGCTGTTGGTTTTGAGAAAAATGGGTGCTAATTACCTATGGAGTTTATAAGGGTGGAGAATTTTGATAGATGAAATTTGCTAACTTAACCCAGAAAGAAGGAGAAATCTTAAAAAATAAAAACCCTAAAGAACCAAAACCCAAGCCTGTAATTCTCTTCAAATTGTTTGGGATCTGTGTAACCTATGAAAAGGAGCAACTGAAAAATAAACCTCAATCTACTACACATCTGCGAACAGCTGAGCACAACTAAGTCATAGAACCATAGAATCATCAGGGATTGGAAGGGACCTCAANGTGACAATGCCACACAGTCCCACAGCTCTGGCAGTGGAGGTTGGACTTAGATGATCTTTTGAGGTACCTTCCAACTCGTAACAGTCTGTGATTCTATGATGTGGGGATGAGATGAAAATGCTCCACAGTCAGTACTGGACACAACCCAGTGGCACCAGCCACAGGGGCAAAGACTGTAAATACGTTTGCTCAGTCCATCTTCATCTTCGGTAGCAGAGAACAGATTCAACCTATGAAACCCAGAACTTCTGTCACCATGGGAACAAGGCAGAGAAACAACCAAGAGAGGAGACGACTGTTGTCCATGTATGGTAAAATACCAGAGTTTTGGTATGAAGATGCCCATCCAGGGAGCAGTGGGGAATTTACCCCTCACATCTCCCCCATCTGATGTACTCAGCTGCATGTAAGTTTTCAGAGGACCAAGGAGAGACTAAACTGCAGCATATCTAAGGCACCCAGCTTCAGCAATATGGCAATTCATAAACTCAGCTCCACCAGTAAATTGTATTTGGACCATAAGAACCCAGGTTTGGGAATCCTCACTTCACACAAGCAGGGAAAATAGCAGCAGGAAACTTGGGCTGCTGTTACTATCTGCTGTGTCTCTTTCAGGAGTTGGAAGAAAACCAGAATCCCTCAATTCAGATTCTGAGCACCCAATACAAGAAGGACATGGACCTGATAGAGCAGGTCCAGAGGAGACCAAGAAAATGATCAGAGAGCTGCAGCAGTTCTGCTATGAGGACAGGCTGAGGGAGCTGAAGTTGTTCAGCCTGGACAGAAGAGGGCTCTGGGGGAACCTGATAATGACATGCTAGGATATGAAGGGGGCTACAAGAAGGCTGCAGAGGGACTATCTATGAAGGCCTGGAGTGATAGGACAAGGGGCAATGGTTTCACATTAGATAAGGGCAGACTGAAATGGGCTGCTAGGAACAAATTCTTTAGCAGGAGGTGGGATTGAACACTGGACCAGGTTGCCCAGGGAAGTAGTTGAGGCCCCATCCCTGGAGATCTTCAAGGTGAGGCTAGACAAGATCTAGAGGCTAGACTAGATCTGGGCAACCTGATCTAGTTGAGGCTGGGGGTTGTACTAGATGGCCTTTGGAGGTTCCTTCCAACCTGGGCCATTTGATGATCGCCAAGGACAGAACTTTAATTTTGAGCTATAAATCCTTACAGATGTCTGGATCAGGCCTTGTGAAAAATTATCTCCCCAAAAAGATTGTCTTGTAAACTCATCCATCAGACCAGGCATCAGTCATGCTCAACAGAAACCTTGCAGAATCATTAGCACGCAACACCCATGTGACACTAAAACCAGTTACAGACTGCACTGGAAAGATTACTTCAGTGATCACCAGAGATGAGCAGCCCTAACCAGTCTCTGAAAAAGCCTCAGTCCATGTAGTTGTGGCCTCCAGCTAGCATCAGTCATGTCAAGTCTTCCCCCTCTGCAAAGGACAGTTCATTGTGTCGTAAGACATTACAAATATTCTAGCAAGTTCAGTCCTTTCAGATGTCATAGGATCATAGGATCATACATCTGTGGTTTGCTAAAACCACCCACACAATGTCTGAGATTTCTGTTTCAGTTCAGGGGCAGCAGCTCCTGTGACAATCTGCATTTGCTTCCCCATCAGCTCTCGGCCAGACCCCATCACCAAGGCACTTGGTAATGTGCCTTGATTGACTCAGGTCAGCAATCATTTGGCTTCTGCTTCCCTTCCTGTCCTCCCCTCCCAGGCTGCCCTGGTGCCTGTCAAAGGTAAGGTTAGCCATGCTCTTCCCATGTGTGATCGGGAATGGTGCTGGAAAAGCATTTCCTCACCACTTATTCCCACTTTGCTGCTCCAATGACAGGAGCCATCCTCATGGCAGGACCCACCATGGTGCCTGCCCACGGCACCTCTGCAGCCCCTATACATAGAATCATAGAACCGTCAAGGTTGGAAAAGACCTTCAAGATCATCAAGTCCAACCATCAACTCTACAGTCCCCAACCATCTCCTGAAACACCATGTCTGCCCAGTTGTTGAACCCCTGCAGGGATGGTGCCTCTACCCTCTGCCTGGCCAGCCTGTTCCAAGGCCTCCCTACTCTTTCTGGGAAGAAGTTCTTCCTAATATCCAACCTGAACCTCTCTTATCACAACCTGACCCCATTTCCTCTTGTCCTATCTCTAGTCCCTAGGAAGAAAAGGCCAAGCCCCAACTTCAGGTTGTTGTTGAGAGCAGTGATGTCTCCCCTCAGAGCAGGATGATCATGAGCTAGCAATGTGTCCTTGTGGCCAATAAAGCCAAAGGCATCCTGGGGTTGATCAGAAGGTGGATGGTTAGCAGACTGAGAGAGGTTCTTCTCCCTCTCTACTCTACAGTGGTGAGACCGCATCTGGAATCTTGTGTCCAGTTCTGGGCCCCTCAGTTCAGGAAGAACACAGAAGTGCTGGAGAGAGTCCAGCACAGGGCAACAAAGGTGATGGAGTAGAACACCTCCCTTATGAGGAAAGGCTGAGGGAGCTGGGTCTCTTGAGCTTGGAGAAGACTGAGCTTGGTGAAGCGTGGGTGTCAGGAGGATGGAGCCAGTGTCATCTAGTGATAGGACAAGGGGCGATGGGTGTGAACTGGAATACAGGAGGTTCCATGCGAATGTGAGAAGGAACTTCTTCCCAGTGAGTGTGACAGAGCACAGGAACGGGCTGCCCAGGGGTGTTGTAGAGCCTCCTTTTCTGGGGACATTTAAAACCCACCTGGACATGTTCCTGTGCAACTTGGTCTTGGTGATCCTGCCCTAATGTTCCGTGATCCTCCAGGATGAACAGCCCCAGCTCCCTCAACCTCTCCACTGATGTGTTCTCCAGACCCCTAATCATCCGAATTGCTCTTCTCTACATCCTCTCCAGCACCCCCATGTTCTTCCTGTACTGCAGTGCCCAAACTGCCCCCAGTACTCGGGGTGCAGCCTAACCAGAGCTGAGTGTAGGGGCAGGATCTCCTCCTTGGTCCTGCTGAAGGGAAGTTGGTCAGCTTTATTTGTCACTATTACAGACTGTTTTAGGCATTTGAAGACTCTTGTGCTGTCACACTGATATCACAGGGAATTGTTCTGGTCTAATATCTGTCCTGTCTTGTAATTAGGTCATTTGGAGGCTTGGACATTCCTTTTGCTACCATCTAGACAGCAGGTGGCAGAGATCTTAGGACAGTCTGCTGTGATCCCCAATGCAGTGTAGGGGTTACATCTCAGTCTGGGGGGTTCAGTAGGCCTTCTGCAAGCCACTGCTTGCTGCCAGGTGCTTTCATCCCCTGAGCAGTGCAAAAAGAGGCAGCAACAGGCCTTGGGCATTGCTCCTACCAGTTAGTCACCCTGACTGCCAGGGAGCACTTGGAGCAGATGTTCTTCTCTCACCAGCTTGCCAGTGCCCTGCCCTTTCTATCTATGAAGTGCATCTACTGCCCACAGATATCCACACCAGCAGCTTTAGGCTCCTACTTTGGCTGGTTAATTTAAGAGCCTAGGTCTGACTCATTGGGTACTAACAACAAGTTGTAATTAAATGATATTTTCTATGCTATATTAAACTCTTTCAGTCAAAACTATCTCATTGAGAAATCAGGAAATACATCCCCAGGCTATCATTATCCATCTGCCATCCTAACAACTTTAGGCAACTGCAAAGAATTTTAAATTAAATTTATATAGGATTCCTCTTTCTCTCCTGTCATTCATGACAGGCACTAGACTGTCTTTTATGCTGCCTTCTTGGAGACCATCAGTACCAAAAGTATTAGCTACCAGTTAAGTGTCCCCAGCCAGCAATGAGGGGAGTAAGCTCCATCACTCACAGTATCACAGAATTATTGTGACTGGAAAAGCCCTCTCAGCTCATCTAGCCCTGCCCATGGCCTAACATCACCACATTGGCCAGACCAGGGCACTAAAGGTCACAGCCAGTCTGTCCTTAAATATCTCCAGGGATGCAGACTCCACCACTGCCATGGGCAGTTCATTCCAGTGTCTGACAACCCACCTTGTCCATGAAGAAAGGCTTCCTAATATTCAACTTAACCTTCCCCTGGTGCAGCTTCAGGCCAGTGGCCTTTGACCCTTTACATGCTAATAGTGCTCTGCACTTCAGTATCTCACAGATCCATCAGAGTAGGGAGGGTCTGGTTTGTGGGAGGCCAGTAGGAAGATTAGGGCTTTCATACACAAAATCATAGAATCCTTAGGGATTAGAAGGGACCTCAAAAGATCATCTAGTCCAATCCTCCTGCAACAGCAGGATAGTAGACCAGTTTTCTCATAACCACAGCATTCTCTTTTAAAATTCAAAGCTGAACAGAACTTGAGTTGGAGAGACTTGATTCATTCGCACATGAATGCATTAAACAGCCTGATATTGCTAAGGAAGAAGGGAAGTGAGCAAGTAAACAGTTTCAAGCCGTTTCAGGATGAGTTATCCAAACAGCCATAGTGTCTCTCTGCATTGACTGTGTAGGCAGCCAGGATGGCTACCAAAAGCTGGGCATTGCCCATGTTCCTGCCCAGGAGCCAAGGCTGATCAAGAGCAGAGAAATCACCTCCCCTGGGAGCAGAGCAGGAGGCTTGCAGGAGCAAACTCAAAGGATGGAAGCAACTAGAACTGGGTCACCAACATCTGAGCACACAGCGGCTAAGGCTGAAAACACTTCTATAAGTTCCGTGCCCAGCACAGCAGAGTCCAGGTGTTTAAATCCAATTCTTTAGACAATAAAGACAGCAGCAGCTGCAGTCCTCCAAAGCTTCTTTCAACAATATACACATCTATGTTTCAAAAAGACTGCAGAAAAAGAAAGTGTGCCTCGTTTCCTATTATGCTTTATGGCCACATGCTCACTCACCTCGCAGCAGCAGCCGCTCCCGAGCACCGTGTAACAGCGGGTTTGCCAAGACACCACTTGAGGCAGTGGGGGATCATTAATCTTCGCTTTCTGGTGACCTAGCTCTTAGCCCAAACTTCAGTTAAGACATATAATTTGCTTAACAAATACACAAGATGTAAAAATTAGGACCTGAACAGCATCCTGCTGACATGGTCATCCTAAAAGTTTTCCTATTCAGCTCCAAACACGGAAGTTATAAATAGAGCCTGAAACGTTCCTATCAACTGAGGTTAATCAAAAACCATGACAAAGAAGCCGTTACCTTTTGGCTCAGGATAGAAAAGCTTTCCAGTTGTTTAAAAGATAATGCCTTTTTCACATTTCTCCGCAGGGTGGGCAGCAATCGGAGCAAGCTGAACTTTCCTTGTAGGACATTCGGGGCTGAATCGCAGCCTGTAAAAGCATTGGGCTTGCTGCCACCTATAGACAAGTGCTGAACACAAATGGGTCTTTGTTACTGAGAGGATGGAAGGGCAAGGTGACATGAAGTCTACCTTTGATAACATAATGTTTACTCACCATTCTTCATGCCGGGCTTTGCGCTGAGGAGCCACGTTAAACCTTTACGGCACAAGCCAGAACCTGCTGAAAACGCCCAACACTTCCCACTCTGGTCCTTGTGTTGTTAGGCCAAATGGAAACTAAACCCCAAAGTTCAGCAACATAATGGATATGATGCTCAGCATGTGTAGTCCATATAGAAAATTATTTACTTTCTTTTAGCTCTCACAGATAACCACCTATGGATTAAACACTGATTCAGGTTTAAAGATGCCCAGATCTTGTTGCCTAAGGGCTACACTGCTGAAGATGGGATCCCAGTAGCTGGGCAGAGATGATTTAAAACTACATTACAACCTCTCAGGGAAAATGTAAAATTCAACAGAATTTGTACAATAATGCAACAATCCTGTCCCTTTTTTTCTCTGTGTACTGTACTTGTGTCATAGAAACAAGAGCAAGATGCAGCCATTTACAAGATGAAATAAATGCAATGCTCAATATTATTGCAAGAGAGCAGAGGAATAAATTTCCCTATAACTTCCACTGCTGGTGTTTCTATAATGGAAGAAATGAGGAAAGAGTGTCTACTTCATACAAATCTTTGTATGGTAATCTGGAATCACAAATCCCAACCCTTTTTTAAGAAGAATTTTTCAAGCTTTTGTTTTCCTCTCCAGTACATGTTATGGAGTCAAAAGGTCAGGGTTGTCAGTGATCACTGATCTTGATTCTAGACTTTTCAGAGATGCCATCCAGGTTCCTGGAATCTAGGGGTCACTTAAATATCTGTAAAAAATAAAACACGAAATATCTCAAGAAGGGCACCCCAAATTCAAAAGGTTCTAAACCAGAGGCCATGTTTACAAGAAGCTCCTCCTTTTGTCCTTGAACAGAACTTTGGCAGATGTGGTGTGATGAGTTTGCTGAATATCCTTGTCACAGCTAAGACTTAAGTTCCACAGATCTGAAGAAATGATCTTGTAAAAAATTGCTAACAATAATTGTGAGAGATGAAAAGACAACTGTAAACATGTGGTAGGCAAGATTAGTTTGTCATAAATTTAAAGGTTAAGGAAATTACAGTTTTCCAGGCTGTTTGTAGAATGTTGAAAAAGAAAAGAGATCACAAATTTTTTCATCTTCCAATTCTTCTGAAGTGGAGATGTTCTGGCTGTGAGTAGCTTCACTCTCTCCCATTGTTGGAATACTGTCTCACCTGTGACTTATTCTGGAACAGCAAGGCAAGAGCATAGAATTATGAAATGGCCCAGGTTGGAAGGGACCTCCAAAGGTCATCTTGTCCAACTCCCTTGCCAGGAGCAGGGACATCCTCAACTAGATCAGGTTGCCTGGAGTCTTGTCCAGCCTCACCTTGAAGATCTCCAAGGACGGGGCCTCAACTTCCCTGGGCAACCTGGTCCAGTGCTCAATCCCCCTTCTGCTACAGAACATGTTCCTAACAGCGCATCTCAATCTGCCCTTCTGTAACGTGAAACCATTACCCCTTGTCCTATTACTTCAGGTCTTCATAAACAGTCCCTCTACAGCCTTCTTGTAGCTCTCTTCAGGTACTATCAGGTCACTATTGGGTCCTACCGGAGCCTTATCTTCTCTAGACTGAACAACTTCAGCTCCCTCAGCCTGTCCTCACAGCAGAAGTGCTGCAGTCCCATGATCATCCTGACAGTTCTACTGAGGAGCTTGTTTGATCTCTGTTTGTCTGAGTGAGTCTGAGTGAGAAACCAAAGGAGATGGAAAACAGCTGCTCAGAGAGTACATGGCAAGGAAGAAAACATCTATAAATCCATAAACCAAAGGGTAAAAAGAGCACCACTGGTATCAGAAGCTCCAAGAGCTCTATTCCCTCTCCAGCAAAAGCATGTTTTGCCTATATGGTTTTTTTACTGCCTTCCTGAGGATCTCCCAGTGGAAGACTGACACTCCAACAACCACGTCTCACATCAACTCCCACATTTCTGACAACTGGCCGTACCTGGTGGCCCCAACACAGCCATGGCCACGCTCAGCCAAACCGCACGATTTTGCAGTGCATTTCCATGCAAATTTTGGGAACTCACCAACACCTCTTTAAACAACTTTTCATGTGGTCTGTTATTAAGAGTCAGGCATGGCCTCAAGATCCTCCTCCATTCAGCTGCCCAGTAGGAATTAATTTTTTAAGTGCTGGAATCTGTCACTAAATACGGGGTATGGCAGGGACAGCACCTGTGTGAGATGGGAGCAA
>VXBP01003693.1:0-28584 GCA_013400115.1 Rhinopomastus cyanomelas
GGTCTCACCAGGGCAGATTAGAGAGGAAGAAGAACCTCTCTTGATCTTAGATGGAAATACTCCTGAGTTAACATTCAAGTGCATGTGTGGTCATAATTTGTCCCACAGGTGGTCACCCAGGACCTTTTAAAGACAGCATCACCAGTAAGCTTGAATTACGTGTTTATTGCTTTAACCGAAAGTGGTTCATTTGTTGTAGCAATGACAGCCTGCTGCCCCACCTCTGATAGACTGGAGAGGAAGATGTTTGTACTACTGCAGCAAAGATGAAATGTGTAAGCTTGGGACAGCTTGGGACAAAGCTTGGGAGAGCTTGGTCTGCTGGGTTTTTCGTTGCCATCGGATTGGTTCTCCACGGAGCACAGGTAGTATGTATGGAGGATTGGATTGGAATGGATTGGATTGGATTGGACTGGATTGGACTGGATGATCTTTCGAGGTCCCTTCCAATCCCTAATAAGTCTATGACTCTATGAGTCTGTCTGTCCAAGACTTTTAATTGGCTACAGGCAAGGTACCAGCCCCAAGTACTCTGGTGGTAACTTGTGGATAGCAAAGGACATAAAGACTGACCAGGTTATGGGTTTCCATCGTTTTATGGGATCCATAGGAGCATGTCAGCCAAACACCTCAGGGTGGATGTGGTGTTACTGGCCAAATGGGTAATCTGGGGTGGCCTAGGGAAGCTTTTTACAGAGCAGTTATCGGTTCCTTGATTGTTCTCTGGAGCCATTTATACCCACCTGGGCATGGTCTAGGTGATCCTGCTCTGGCAGGGGGATCTGACTAGATGATCTTTCGAGGTCCCTTCCAACGCCTGTTGTTCTGTGATTCTGTATATTGCATATATTGTAAAGAGAGAGGATGCAGAGAGAGGACAGTAAATAAGCATCAATTAACACCTGGTTTCACCTGAGGCAGACGTGGGTTTCATATCTCAGACTTTGTACGATCACAGCCTTTGTGAGAGACCAGATGCACAAGCTGACTGCAAGCAAAGTCCATCTTTCGTGTCTGCTGCACCTCAAGCTGCACGTTTCAGTGCTGTGCGCAGGAAGAATGTCAAAAACATTGACATTTGCCTTGAAATTGAACTTGGAAAGTGAAGGAAAGCTTCCCATTTCGAGTCTAGTCTGTCACTCCTGTTTCCAGTGATTTTCCAGGGAGCTGCCCTGTGGGGAGGCTCATTTGCAACTGTCTAAAAAGCTGTCATTATGACATCGAGTGATAATGAAAGGTGCTTCCTGATGTTACATCTGCCACTTCTCCACAGCAGCTAGTGAGAGGAACAGGAGCAATATCCACTGCAAGAAGAGGCCTCAAAATGCCATCGGTTAATTCGGTGTTTTGCAAAGAGCCTGAAAGTGTTCTTCTCAGAACGGCTGCACGGAATCAGAAGGGGGGTGGTTAGCAGAACAAGAGAGGTTCTTCTCCCCCTCTACTCTGCCCTGGGGAGACCACACCTGGATTATTGTGTCCAGTTCTGGGCTCCTCAGTTCAAGAGGGATGTGGAGCTGCTAGAGGGAGTCCAGCGTAGGGCAATGAGGATGATGAAGGAGGTGAAGCACCTCCCTGATGAGCAGCAGGGCTGCTTCATGGAGGTGGGCAGGATTCTCTCTGGCGGAACGGCTGCTGCTGAGGATTTCACATCCTAGCAGGGAAAGGCAGAGGCTGAACCAGTGTCGAGCAAATCTGGCATGTGTTGCCATGTGTAGGGCAACGAGGATGATGAAGGAGGTGAAGCACCTCCCTGATGAGGAGAGACTGAGGGAGCTGGGTCTCTTTAGCTTGGAGAAGAGGAGACTGAGGGGTGACCTCATTAATGTCTATAAATATGTGAAGGGTGGGTGTCAGAAGGATGGCACTGGGCTGTTCTCGGTGTCATGTAGTGATAGGATGAGGGGCAATGGTTGTAAGCTGGAACATAGGAGGTTCCACATCAACCTGAGAAGGAACTTCTTCACAGTGAGGGTGACGGAGCACTGGAAAAGGTTGCCCAGGGTGGTTGTGGAGTCGCCTTCACCGGAGATGTTCAAGGCCCACCTGGATGTGTTCCTGTGTGACTTGATCTAGGTGATCCTGCTGTGTCAGGGGGGTTGGACTGGATGATCTTTTGAGGTCCCTTCCAGTCCGTAATGGTTCTATGATTCTATGAATCACAGAAAGATCTTTGATGTTCATCTAGTCCAATCCCCCGCAAAAGCAGGATCACCCAGGGTGGCCACACAGGAACGTGCCCAGGTGTGTTTTGAAATTCTCCGGAGAAGGAGACTCTACGACCTCTCTGAGCAGCCTCTTCCAGTTCTCTGTCACCTTCACAATGAAGTTATTCCTGATGTTGAGGTGGAATCTGGTCCTCTAGGTTGTACCTGTTGCCCCTTGTTCTATCACATTTCTCCACTGAAAAGAGACTGTCCCCTTCTTATTGACATCTATTTATAGACAGATATTAATAAGACCCCTTCTCAGCCTTCTGCTATCCAGAACACCAGTTCCCTCAGCCTTTCCTCCCAGCAGAGGTGTCCAAGTCCCTTAATCCTCCTTGTAGCCCTGTGTAGCACAGATTTGCCCGGCAAGGGAATAGCTGTGGGTCAGGAGTGAGGTCAGCTGGCCACATAGTGATACCTGCGTGCTGCCAGTTTGGCTGTAGCTGATGCTAATGTCTCTTGCCACCAGGAGCTCTGAAGTCACCCACAAATCAAACAACGCTGGAGAAACACCCAGTGCATTGCAGACTGTTGTGTAACTCTGCAAACATCCATCAGTTTTATTAATGGAATGTGCTCTGTCATTGGCAACGGGAATCTGGATTTGGGGGAAAGGAGATTGATGGGAGACGGGGTTTTCTGGGGGAACTCGGGGGCAGATGAGTCTCTTCTGCTCGGTGAGATTCATTCCTCTGGAAGGTCCCCACCAGGTGTTTGGTTGAAGTGCTGTGGAGGAATGTGCAGTAATAAAAAACCAGAAATCCAGTGAGCAAACTGGGAGACAAGGATAGATTTATGGCCTTGGCAGCGCGGGCCAGTCTCCATATGCTGTTAGCATTAGATGGCGAGAGGAGTTAACTGCACCATGCGCTATTGCACAGCCCGCGTGTGGAGCCTCTTCTGTTTGAACCCAGCTCAGAACAAATGGAAAAGATAAAACAAGAATTTTCCTCAAGTGAGAACAGATGGGAAACTTTTCAGGTCCTGGAAGGCAGCAGAAGGAGACTTCTCTGTGTCCGGGAGGAGATGGGATGGGGAGCTTTCCTCAGGACAACGTCTCGCTTCTTTCTGCAGCAGGAATATCTGGATTCTCCAGCACTGTGCTTTTTGTCTCAGTAATTATCTTCTGTACAGAGCCACCCACCCTCTGCTCTGCTGTGTTTGGGAGCTGAGAACACTGCAGGCGTGTCGTCCCGTGCCGGACACGGCCGTTCCTCCTGATGGCGCTTTCTTCGGCAAGCTGCATTTTCCAGTTCCTTCTCCAGCAGGACTTGGGGCTGTCAAGCATCTGAGTCTCCTTCCTTCTTCTATATCAGGAAATGGGGGAATTTAGTATTGATCTTTGTGGCATCTAAGTTGCTCTCAGACATTCTCTCTCTTCCCAGCTGGCACCTCTGACGCTTCCTGGGCTTTGGTGCTGGTACCTGACACCGGCAGAACCCGGAGGTACTCTGCCACTGAGCCTTCAAATATAGCAGGGAGGTAGCTTTTAAGACAATCAGCCCTCAAAATCTGCAGCTCAGCATCCTGCTTCATCCATTTATTGAGGACGTGGGCTCACGTGAGCTCCTCAAACGCCTTGGTTGCAATTCTTCTCTTGCAAAACAACCTCCAAACCCCATTTTGTCCAAAAAGCCCAGCCCTGGGGAGGTTCAATTCTCATTTCACCTGCAGGGGATTTTTTAAATTCCTGTCAATTTGAACCGTGAAAATGTCCCCCCAAGGTGTCAGGGAGCTGTTTTTGCAGCCCCTGATGATGGCTTTTTCTTCCCCAATAAAAATTTATTGGGTCACTGAAATAACAACATCATTAATGAATTATTTGCTGGTTTGCTTTGCCTCCCAGTAGAGTGCCCTAACTGGTGGGCCTTAAAGTAATTTCCCTCTCTCTTTGTTCTCTGTATATTTAAGTAATTACTTCATACAAAGGGGTGGAACAGCTCCAGGAGGAGAGCTTGGCAGAGCAGGGCTGCTTCACGGAGGTGGGCAGGATTCTCTCTGGCGGAACGGCTGCTGCTGAGGATTTCACATCCTAGCAGGGAAAGGCAGAGGCTGAACCAGTGTCTAGCAAATCCGGCATGTGTTGCCATGTGTAGGGCAACGAGGATGATGAAGGAGGTGGAGCACCTCCCTTCTGAGGAGAGGCTGAGGGAGCTGGTTGTCTTTAGCTTGGAGAAGAGGAGACTGAGGGGTGACCTCATTAATGTCTATAAATATGTGAAGGGTGGGTGTCAGGAGGATGGAGCCAGGCTCTGCTCAGGGGCATCTAGTGATAGGATGAGGGGCAGTGGTTGTAAGCTGGAACAGAGGAGGTTCCACATCAACCTGAGAAGGAACTTCTTCACGGTGAGGGTGACAGAGCACTGGAACAGGCTGCCCAGGGGGGTTGTGGAGTCTCCCTCACTGGAGATGTTGAAGACCCACCTGGATGTGTTCCTGTGTGACTTGGTCTAGGTGATCCTGCTGTTGCAGGGGGATTGGACTAGCTGAACTTTCGAGGTCCCTTCCAATCCCTAATGATTGTGTGATTATATAATTCTATGAATAAAAGTGCAACTGCCTTAGATTTGCACGTTGTGCTGAAGTGCAACCTTCTGAACGTTCCCTTTGCCTCGAAACAGATGGGTTTGGTGTAAGTGTCGGTGGGGGCACCTCTCAAAGTCCCATTTTGCTCGGGTAAAAATGCCTTCTAATTTTTTTCAGTAGTTGACTCCCAAGGCTTAAGTAAAATCTGAAAAGCCGGAGAATTTGCTGACACATGTGTAGCTAGCTGGGCCTTGCAGAGAAAAGGCAGAGAGGGAAATGCAGCTGCAGGTCGATCCCTGCAGGGCGAGGAGATAGCTTCTCATTTTCCATCTGCCGCAGGGTGATGAATTTCATCGCATCTGGAAAGCAGTCGTGGCTGCGGGCTCGCGGTTCAGCTCCGACCCTCTGGGCGGTTCAGCTCGTAGCGCTGCAGAGCTGGGGGTTTGGTGGGGTTGGGTTTGTCATCGCTGCCTCACGCGGGGCGAACCGTTGGAAAGCTGAGCGCGGCTCCATCTGTGACCCAAGACGCAAAGAGTGTTTTGCAGAAGGGCTGAGCCGTGGGCACTCGGGGAGCCCGCGGCAGAGCCTGCCGACACTCACGCCGGTATTTCCAGTTGCTGACAAACCCGACAGCAGCTGAATCACTTTATAGACTGCAAATGGGAACAATGGGAACGTCGGCCTGGCCAAGCGCTGCCATGTGACTACAAATAAACTGCAGTGACTGTGTGGGTCTAGGGTGGATTGTCTCTGCCTAATCAAAATTTGTAAGGTGCTCTTGACAGAGTAGAATGTGAACTTGTCAGCAGCAAGTCATCAAATAATCCAACAGTTGGCCAGGAAGTTGCTTGTTTACACTAAAGCAGCCTTCTTTCACGACTTTGGGTGTGGACAAAGCATAATATTTATTTAAAGATGGAGATAAAAGTTTACCATGCACCCCTAATCTCGTGTGTACATCTCTGATGTAAATACCTCCTTATCCCTAATGCCTCTGACTGCTGCAGTTATGCACTGCACCGTTTATACAACCAGGACCATACAAATGGAAAAGGAAGTCCTGCACATCTTCTGTGTCGGGGCACAGAGAAGCACCCAAGGCAGGGAATCAGAGCATTTGTTTTCACATGGATTTTGTGGGTTTCAGCAAACGAAACGGCTTCTAGGCACATGCTTTCCTCTCACCAGTTAGTTTCTTGTAGTTGTGGTACATGTTATGTCTAGGGAAGATCAATCAACTTCCCTCCCCTCTCTTTGTAGTGACAGCATAGTAAAGGGTTGCGTGTGCGGGCTCAGACGC
Source organism: Rhinopomastus cyanomelas (assembly GCA_013400115.1). Lineage (NCBI taxonomy): Eukaryota > Metazoa > Chordata > Aves > Bucerotiformes > Rhinopomastidae > Rhinopomastus > Rhinopomastus cyanomelas. The sequence goes on from VXBP01003693.1 coordinate 6,034, forward strand.
AGGCTCCGTGCTGCAGCAGCCCTGGGAGCAGTTAATGGCGAAGTGCTTGCTGCCGCGAGGAGATGCTTAGCAGGCCGGTCCCAACACGACGTACATGTCCCTCACCAAGGATTTTAAACTTGTCGACTGGGAAAACCCTACTTGCCAGAACAAGATCTTTTTACACACAGCGAGAACAATCTCCTATTGTCTCCGGGGATAAAGCGGTGCCAATAAAAGATAAAACCCCCATGCCAACGTGGTGATGCATAACCACGTTAACCTCTTCACCACTAGGTTTAACTGTGAGGTGAAAGCCTCCAAGAGGTGTTTTCTTGATCTTGTGCATCTGAATAAGTGGGATGTGGGAGCTGTATAAACCCCAGCAAACCCAAGTGTTACGAACACAACTTCATAACTATGTCCCTGCAAATATCACAGCATTTTTTCTAATTCTCATATCATGCCCTGGCTGAGTGTCTGGGAGGGCATGAGTGAAGGCTGGAGCATCTCCTGCTGCCTATCCAGCTCCGTGGGGCTGCTGTCATAAGCGAAGCCTTTGTGCTTTAATTTTCAGCTCTCCAGAAAAATGTGCCATTTCTTGTCCCCATCTCACGATGGTTCTTCTGCTGCTGCCTCAGTTTCCTCTCGCTAGGGAGCCCAGCTCTGTCTGGTACCTGTTTAATGTAGGCAGCAGTGTTCAGGAAGCAGAAGGAGACTGGGGGTTGTCTTATCTAAGACTGTACATTGGCTAGAAAATCCGGGAAGCCCGGTCTGGTATTCCTGGTTCCACCCTCTCTAAGCTTGATGCCCTGGTGATGGGCCTGCAGAGTTGTGTTTTCTCTGTCCCTGACTCCTCCTTCTCCTCTGACTCACACTCTTGATGTCCTGTCCCCATCAGGTGGTGGGGTCTGCCAGCAGTATCAGGCCCTGCTGGCAGAGCTTGGACTTTTTCTACTTCTTTGCACCATGGGCTCACTAGATAGACTTGTGGGTGTAGCCTGAAATTCCTTCTCCAGAGACATCATGTATGTAGGGCACTAGAAGGGACCCTGGATGCAGCAAGGATGCAGCAAGCACCTGTTTTGAGAGGAACAGCATTTTGCCATCCCTGGCCTGTCATATTCCAAACCACAGAGAAGGTCTGCAGGATGTGAAGCAGCAGCTTGCAGAGCCTGTGTGGAAGGTGGGTGCCTCTTCCTGGAAAGGAGCGTGGTCACGGCAATAGGCTCTGGAAGCTCTCAGTCTCACTAGGGAGGTGCTGGGGCTGTAGGATCCTCAGCCAGTATAAGTTTTTGGGGTCCTTTGGCTACTTGTATGTCACTACAAGGAGAATTTGTTGGTCTGAATCTTGCTCTATGCTTTTGCCCGAGTTCCCTACACAAATTAACGATCGTGCCGACAGTTTGTAAACACATCTGCTGCTTCCCCCTTGGTCTCCCATTGCTCTTCCTGTCCTGGATAAGCCCATTTTGTAAGTTAGCTGCAGGAGTGATGGTATTTTTAATGCCCATAGTACTGGCAGGTCCTGTGAGCAGTCCTCAGATACTTGCTGAGAAGTGTTTTACCTCTGCTCTCTTTTCATTCACAGAATCACAGAACATTAGGGATTGGAAACGACCTCGAAAGATCATCCAGTCCAACCCTCCCACCACAGCAGAGTCATCCAGACGAAGTTCAGGAGGGTTTTAAACGTCTCCAGAGAAGGAGACTCTACAACCTCCTGGGCAGCCCCCTCCAGTGCTCCGTCACTCTCACTGGGAAGAAGTCATAGAACCACATACTCAGACAGAGTTGGAAGGGACCACAGGATCATCCAGTTCCAACCCCCCTGCCATGGGCAGGGACACCCCAGCCTAGATCAGGCTGGCCAGAGCCTCATTCCCCTCTCCATCTTCCCTTCACTAAGCAATGCATCTCCTAAAGACCAGGTAGAGAAGCAGGTTGTAGTATGTGCAGCACGTGTGGATATGTGCCCTGCACACGTGCACGCACCCAGACCGTGTACGTGCTCACGTGTGTCTGCGCGTGCACGAGCATGGACAGAGCGCCGCTCAACAGCCGCGAAGGCGGCGCAGCCTCTGGATGCTGCTGTGATGCAACCAGCCCCTCTTTCAAGACCTCTAAGTGTGGACGTGCTCATTGTGGAGACCGGCCCCACTACGGGGCTCGCCCCTTTCCATTGATTACATGGCACCACCGTGTAGAATTGAATGCAAGCCTCGCTTCACGCTGAGAAAACCCCGCGAACCTCAGCGAGAAGGAATTAGTCAGTTTTGGAATTTTAATTTGGTCCCAACTGTACTCCAGCTTTCCTTCAAAGTTCTGACAAGCATAACGGTCAGGAGAACCAGGCTACACAGACCCGTGGCACTGAGTTAAAGCCTTTGCTTGGCATAAACTACCCCATGGAAGTGCAGACCATTGCAAGCAGGCTGGTTGCAGACCGTTGTCAGAATTACATACGCACGTGCATACGTTTTCATTTCCTTCCTCCCCAAGATAAATCATCCCTTCAGCTTCTCCTGCGGAACACGTGTGTCTCTGGAATTCCAGCAGACTGAAATGTGTGGAAATGCAGCGCGTGAGGATCAGAATTGCATCTGGTTACGTGCTCTTCGACTCCGCTGCGGCTCGTTCTCTTGCTTCCCAGAGATGTGTAGATTCAGGCCTTCAGGATGGAAATTGATTCTCTTTGTGTCTCTGAATCTGCAGCCGTGAGAATCAAAGAGCAATGAAGGCAGGACTTTTCCTGGTGTAGTCTTCGCTTGCGTTGCTCCACATCTTTTCTAATTGGTGAAGCTGGCTGTTCTGACAGAGGCAGCACCATAAATACCAGGCAGCGGTCTGTCCAAACGAGAGCCGCTTTCTCACGCTATTTCCTGCAGAGTGAGAGTGTAGGGGTGCCTGCAAATACCTGAACTTGGGGCAGCATTTGAACATCCCTATTACCTTTCTGAGCTTTAGATCCAGCTCTTTGATTTGTTCTCTCAGGCTCCTTAAAGCTCCTTCTCTGCCAGTCTGGATGATGTGTAGGAGTCTGTGATGAATGCGCTCATTATCTAATACAAAGTGGCATAAAACACTCAAGCCATGAACTCCGCCGCGCAGCTCTGCCCTGCTGCAGTCCTCTGATTCATGCTGGACGAGATTAATAGCATTTATGTTATTCATATATCTTGGTTGACCTTGATCTGTTAGAAACTCCCTCCTTTTTATCTCTGTCCCATACTGGGGAGGTTTTGTCCCACATTAACAATGGATCTTTTGTACTTCAAAGCACATTCCCCCCACGCCCAACATCCTGAGTTTTAATTTTCCTTACATATATAATATCTGTTCCTTTCTCCTTCCCTCTCATATTCTTACCTATGTTTAATGAGCTGATAACATCTCAGAAGCTGTAAGCTTTTATTTTATTTCTTTCAAAAATCATCTTAACCCTTTAGAAGCTAACTGCAGAGAGGGTTTTAAATTCTGCTGGAAGAAGTAAGAGCATGCTCTAAGTGCAAACAGCAGTGGGAGCTTCCCCCGTGGCATCTGTGGGACAAACACTTCCACGTCAGCTGTGAGACTACATGGGAAGATGTGTGTGTGCATGGGGAAACCTGAGGTGCAGGAGTCTGAATAAGGGAAAAATGAGGTTGCAAAGTCATAGATGTGATTTTTCAGGACGTTACGGTTCCTGAGTTTCCTTCTGAGTGAGTTGCAAAACCGGGGCACGGTCCTGCCTCTTGTGCAGTCCCCCTCTTCTGCGCCCTACTGCAGCACATCACTTCCCATTTACAGCTGGAGCCCAGTTTGGGTTGTGTAGGAGAAACCTGTGCTGTTGGAAGAAGGTGTCCATGGTCTAATGTTTTTGGCCTTTGCTGGTTGCAGCCTCCCTTTACTGGTTGTGCAAAGGGTTGAGGGCTGAGCTGGGTCTCAGAGAAGCCATTCTCTGTGGATGAGAAGCCATCCTTCCCCAGCCACCGGCAGACGTAGAAGTACCTTGGAAACTGTTGTTTGCTGCTGTGCTGGTGTGGAAGTTGCTCTAGATGGGATCAGCAGCTCTTGTCTTAGATGTGTTGATCAGGAGTTAACAAGGCTCTGTGCAGGAAGTGCCCAGGAGGACACAGAGATACAAGAGAGGACCTGGGCAGGGGCTGCTGGCAAGACAGCAGGACAGGGAAATGCAAAAGAGCACAGAAATGGATGCAGAGGAAAGCTAGAGAAGGAAAACACCAAAAATTGGAGGTGATGATGGGTCTGATGTGGGTCTAGTGAAAATTAGAACAGAGGCCCTACATACAGTAGAGCTGGTCACCCAAGATGCAGATAAGGCCGAGGTCCTCAATAACTACTTTGCCTCTGTCTTCATTGGCAAGGACTCTGGTCACACCCACCATGTTATGGAGGACAAAGGCAGGGACTGGGAAAGGGAGGATACCTCAACTGTAGTTGAGGAGCAGATTCAAGACTACCTAAAGAACCTGAAGGTGAACAAGTCCATGGGACTGGATGGGATTCACCCACAGACCCTGAAAAAGCTGGCAGATGAAGTTGTGAAGCCATTGTCCATCATATTTGAAAAGTCATGGCAGTCTAGTGAAGTTCCCCCTGGCTAAGGCAGGCAGATAATAAAGGGTTGATAGGTGATGGCTAACACAGCTTCACCAATGGCAAGTCCTGAGTGACCAACCTGGTGGCCTTTTACGATGGGGTCATAGCCTCAGTGGACAAAGACAGAGGAACAGATGTCATCTACCTCGACCCATCCAAAGCATTTGATTCTGTCCCATGTGACATTCTGATCTCTAAACTGAAAGGATATTGATTCGATGGATGGACCACTCATTGGATAAGGAGCTGGCTGGACAATCGCACTCAAAAGGTTGTGACCAATGGCTCAGTGTCCAAATGGAGAGATGTGAGGAGTGGTGTTCCTCAAGCTCTGGCACTAGGACCAGTGTATTTCACATCTTTGCCAGTGGCATGGGCAGTGGAACTGAATGCACTCTCAGTTAGTTTGCTGATGACACCAAACTGTGTGGTGAAATTGACATACCGGAGGGAAGGGAGGCCAGCCAGAGAGACCTTGACAGGCTTGAAAGGTGGGCTTGTGCAAACTGCATGAAGTCCAACAGGACCAAGTGCAAGGTTCTGCACCTGGCTTGAGGCAATCAAGAATACAGACTGGGAGGAGAAAGGCATGTTCCCAAGTTCAAAACTTGCAGCTGGCAAGGGCCATGTGATTTTTAGGTTTGTTTCTTTTTAACCTGAGGTCATAAAGTCTTCTCTTTATTGCATTTTTCCCCAGTTTGATTGATTTGGACTGGTAAAAGACAAGGCAAGGACTTCTTCCAAGTCCTTTCTTGATCGTGTCCCTAAGCCAGGGGTCCTCAAACCCCATCCCATGGGCTGGATACGGCCCCCCAGGGTGTCCAATCTGGCCCACCAGTCGGCCGGTATTTACTCCTCACTCCACCGAGTAGCCACAGCTGATTTCTTCCTGCCGACTGCGCGGTGGGGCTGGGCAGCTCCTCCGTCTCGCCCTCCCACTCCCAGGCAGGACAAGCCAGGCAGCACAAACTATAGCCCGGCCCCCAACTCTGTCTGAGGGACAGTGAACCAGCACCCTGTTTAAAAAGTTTGAGGACCCCTGCCCCCAACCATCATCGCTCCAGCAGTGCCTTTCAGGAAAGACTTGCGAACTCCCTCCTGCCCCAGCTGTCATCTCCTCACAGTCCTGCTGTTGCCAGCTTGCAGCTCCTGTGCCGGGTGGCAGCAGCCCAAGGAGCAGGGGGATGTCTGGCTCCACTCCCTGTGCCTAACACTGCCCCCCTCTGCAGCTCTGTTGGAAGGGAGTTTGTTGAAAGGGAGACAAAGCAATTGTGCTTAATGCAGAGTAAATAGAGCAGACCCTGACGACTTAGGGGTGACCTCATCAATGTCTATAAATATGTGAAGGGTGAGTGTCAGGAGGATGGAGCCAGGCTCTGCTCGGTGTCATCTAGCCATAGGATGAAGGGCAATGGGTGTCAGCTGGAACTAGGAGGTTCCACATAAATCTGAGAAGGAACTTCTTCCCAGTGAGGGTGACAGAACACTGGAACAGGCTGCCCAGGGGGGTTGTGGAGTCTCCTTCACTGGAGATGTTTAAGACCCACCTGAATATGTTCCTATGCGACTTGGTGTAGGTGCTCCTGCTGTGTCAGGGGGATTGGACTGGATGATCTTTCAAGGTCCCTTCCAATCCCTAATGATTCTGTGATTCTATGATGACTTTCTTTCCATTGTATGGTGAGTTCTGTGTGTTTTCCCAGCTGTTTTGTGGGGATTTTACAGCACGTGGGAATGGATCAGAGATTTTAATGGAGATGGTGCTTTAACATTCTTAAGGTTTCCTCGTGCTGATGCTGTAGTTGCCCCCAGGTTTGAAGCACTAAAAGCTTCATCTATTCTATAATCCACTGAATCAGCAAAGGGAGAAAAAAGGAGAGACCAAGATACTGTTTTCTGATCTGTGCTGTAATCCTGTAAATGAAAACCCAGCTCTTTCTGAAAGAACTCCTAAGTGATAACAGCCTTATCAATACTACATCCACGGTTTAACCTGTGCCCGGGTGTGTCCTGTGCCTGTGTTAAGGGAAAGCTCTGTTGACTCTGGATTTGCAGCAAAGCACACACTACTTTCATGGGATTAGAAACCCATATACTGTGGTCTTGTGAAATTGGTTTGCTCTCTTGGCATGTTTGAACTTCTTGAGGAAGTGAAGGGCTTAGTCTGTGAAGGGCTCTGCTCACTTCATGTCTTTGTGCTCCAAGTACTGAGGCAGCAGGTTCCTCGGGAGATCTGGTCTCTGTCCACTTTGGGTTTATTTATGACACGTGTCTGCCTGCCTTTCCCTCTCTGCATCCAATACCTGGAAGAAAAAAGAAAGGGGGGAAAAGCAAAGAAATAGTGATTCTACAAACCACATCCCCTAATCTTTATTCAGGGCTAGACTGATAGTTTAAGGCAGAATTTCACAGTCAATTAAACGGCAAGCTGCAGTGCCAGGAAGGCTATCTCAACATCAGCAGGGAGAGTGTCCTCTCAAGACACTACCACCCTCTTGGATTTTGTAGGAGCTCTGCTACCCTTTTAGTGACTTTTTTAGATTAAGAAATGCAAGCCATGGCCAAATGTTTCCTAACCTTATGGCCTCCACCAGGCCACGCCAATCAATGTGTTTGCCTTCTGGCTTCTCAAGCCTGAGTTTTTGTCTAAGTTTGCATTGCAAGCCCACCTGACAAAGTCCTTGTTTCCACGCAGGTTACACGAACGGCCACCAGCACTGCAGCAAAGTCACGCTAGGACATTTCTTAACAGAATCGTGTCCCTACACACTCCGGACAGGATCAGGCTGTATTGCTGCTGTCCTACTGCACCACATAGGATGTTGACTGAAAAGGAGCAAAAGTCTTCTTATCCAGTCTCTGGAAAAGTCTGCAGTCAAAACCCACAAGTTTTATTGATGAAAAGGACATGTGAAAACACAGTTTGTGATCCCTGATTCGGATGCCACCGTTAGGGTCACTCTAGGATCGAGTTCATCAGGGGTGATGGGTTCCTCCTACTCAAGAGGAGTGGTCTGAAGCACGGATTCTTCTCTCTCTCCATGCAGTAGTGTGCTTAGGCTGGCTGGCTACATGTTAGATCATAGAATCATTAAGGATTGGAAGGGACTTGGTGCCATGGTCTAGCCTTGAGCTCTGTGGTAACAGGTTGGACTTGATGATCTATGAGGTCTCTTCCGACCTTGGTAATACTGTGATACTGTGATACTGTGACCTCGAAAGGTCATCTAGTCCAATCCTCCTGCCACAGCAGGATCACCTAGACCAAGTCATACAGTCAGTCAGGGTTAGAAGGGACCACCATAGAGTCATTGAGAACCTCAGCCTTTTCCATGTCACCTGTGACCAAATTATATCATCCCGTGAGCAAAGGTAGCTCCTAGATGAAAGTCAAGGTGCCCAGAGAATGATCAGAGAACTGGAAATAGTTCCTCAGAACATCCCCTGGCACAAAGCCACACATGGGATGTTTTTAAAAGTTGGGTGGTGCTTCTCCCTTAAATACAGGTGATTTTACTCACCAAAGCTATTTTTCAATTCCCAGCATAACATACAGAGATGCAATGGAAGGGAAGAGAGTGAACATAGAGCTTAAATTTAACCTCCACAAGCAGCAGAATCATCAGCTTTTCAGGTCCACAGGCACAAGAGAGTTTCATTAAATTGGAGTGGAGGAGATTTTGGCAGAAGGTTTTTCTGATGTAAAAGATGACTACATGCTCAACTAGAGCAGGAAGCCACGGGACTCAGCCATTAAAGGTCTGTCAGCAAGAGGTTAAACAACTGGTTTGGTTTGTATTAAGAAATAAAGTCTGCTGAAGTAAGATGGGGCTGCTCTGTGGTTACAAAAGGAATGTCCCAACACTGATCTCTAGGCACTAAAGTTGAAGAATCATAGCACCATTCAGGTTGGAAAAGACTTTTAAGATCATTGAGTCTCCCCATTCACCTAACCACACCAAGGCCATCTCTGAAGCATGTCCTTAAGCTCCACATCCACACAACAGTTAAACACCTTCAGGGATGTCAATTTGTCTTCTTCCTACTGCTCTTCTCAGTGTCATCTAGTGATAGGATGAGGGGCAATGATTGTGAGCTGGAACATAGGAGGTGCCACATAAATATGAGAAGGAACTTTTTCCCAGTAAGGGAGACAGAGCACTGGAAGGGGCTGCCCAGGGGGGTTGTGGAGTCTCCTTCACCAGAGATGTTCAAGACCTGCCTGGATGTGATCCTGCTGTTGTAGGGGGATTGGACTGAATGATCTTTCAAGGTCCCTTCCAATCCCTAATGATTCTATGAATCTGTGATTCTAGGATTTAGGTTGGAAAAGACCTTTAAGATCATTGAGTCTCCCCATTCACCTAACTGTACCAAGCCCACCTCCGAAGCATGTCCCTAAGCTCCACATCCACACAACATTTAAACACCATCAGGGATGTCAATTTGTCTTCTTCTTACTGTTCTTGCAACAAGCAGGATTCAGGGTGGGAGGTGTCTTGCACAGCATTGGGAAATGGTTGAGTTGATTACTCTGGACTTGGGAGAAAATTTTCCGTCATGCTAAGGATGTGTGAGCGCAGGGCAATAGCAGAAGTCTGAGTGGGCACTCTGTTACTCGACGAGGGCTGCTGAAAAGCCGTTTCAGTTAATGAATTACACGACACCAACCTGGAAACCAGGCAGCCGAGCGCCGTCTGACACGGGTTTACCAACCTGGTAACAGATCTTTCAGAATGAATGTGAAATAAGTAAATATTTGTAAGAAATTCCAGGAAGTGCAGTGAATGGAGGTTGCAGGCAGCGTGAGAAAGCAGAGGTGGTACAATGTCATGTCTGGCTGTGCACCTGTTTGTGCATCCCTCCTGTGGTATCCCCTGCAACCATCTGCGGCTGTTGCCTGCCTTGTCCGGGCTCTGGACAGGGGCCGTGTTTGTAGCTCGGTTCAAACGTTGTCAGCACTCAGCTCGGAGCTGTACAGGCTCTTGCTGTTTCTCATATTCACTGTTTGGCACTGGAAAGCCTTATACAGCCTTGAGTTGGAAGTTACACTATTCAGCTTGTACTGACTGACTGACTTACAACCACTTGCTGTGAAGGGTTTAGACAAAGGCTTCAAAAACCTCTCAGTGTTGTTGAGTAGAATCATAGAATAGTAGAATTACTATGGATTGGAAGGGACCTCGAAAGATGATCTAGTCCAATCCGCCTGCAACAGCAGGATCACCTAAACCAAGTCACACAGGAACCTGTCCAGTCGGGTCTTGAATATCTCCAGAGAAGGCGACTCCACAACCAAACTGGGCAACCTTTTCCAGTGCTCCGTCACCCTCACCTTGAAGAAGTTCCTTCTCAGGTTGATGTGGAACCTCCTATGTCCCAGCTCACACTCATTGCCCCTCATCCTATCACTACATGACACTGAGAACAGCCCAGCTCCATCCTCCTGACACCCACCCCTCAAATATTTGTAGACATTAATGAGGTCACCCCTCAGTCTCCTCTTCTCCAAGCTAAAGAAACCCAGCTCCCTCAGCCTCTCCTCATAAGGGAGGTGCTCCACCTCCTTCATCAGCCTCGTTGCCCTACGCTGGACTTTCTCCAGCAGCTCCACATCCCTCTTGAACTGAGGAGCCCAGAACTGGACACAATACTCCAGATGTGGTCTCACCAGGGCAGAGTAGAGAGGCAGAATAACCTCTGTTGATCTGCTAACCACCCCTCTTCTGATCCACCCCAGGATGCTGTTGGCCCTCTTGGCTACAAGAGCACATTGCTGGCTCATAGTCATCCTGCTGTCCACCAGGACCCCCAAGTAGAGACTGGTCAGTTTTTCTATCTCACACCATACTTCACAATTTCATTTTACTTCTTTCTTTTAGAAGTTCCATCTACAGGTGGGTTCAGCCTGGCAGACTCTCCTTTGCTGGGCAAAAGAATGAGTAGTCTGTGAGTTGTCTGTCTAGAGGTGTGAATTAGGTGCTGGCATGCTTGACACCCCCGGTTTAAGAGGGACAGGGATCTGCTGGAGAGGGTCCAGCAGAGGGCTACGAGGATGATTAGGGGACAGGAGGGCATGGCTTATGAGGAGAGGCTGAGGGACTTGGGGCTTTTTAGTCTGGAGAAGAGAAGACTTAGGGGAGATTTGATCAATGTTTATAAGTACCTGAAGGCTGGCCAGGAGGGGGGGGACAGGCTCTTTCCACTTGCTCCCTGTGATAGGACAAGGAGCAATGGGTGTAAGTTGCAGCAGAGGAGGTTCTGCCTCAACACAAGGGGGAACTTCTTTGCTGTGAGGGTCACAGAGCACTGGAACAGACTCCCCAGGGAGGTCGTGGAGTCTCCTTCTCTGGGGACTTTCAGGGCCGCCTGGATGCGTTCCGTGTTAGATAGTTTTGTCCTGCTCTGGCAGGGGGTTGGTCTCGATGATCTCTTGGGTCCCTTCCAACCCCTAACATCCTATGATCCCATGATCCTATGAAAACCATCTCTGGGCATGCTCTGGAGGATGGCTTTTAGATACCAAAAAGGTAACGTGAGATAACACATAAATAGAGATTTTGAAACCCCAAATTTGGCCTTAGAAACGTAAAAGAGTAGTGGTCAATACTTCAAGGGCCACGTCGCTGTCGCTTGTCTGTATGGAGCTTAGCCCAAGGTTGCCTTTGAGTCCTCACCAGATTTCACTTGCACTCGTTGCCAAGAATTTCAGGCTGCAGGGACTAGAGGACTTCCAGTTCCCAAATAACATGGACCACGATGTAAGCCCGTGCCAGTCTTGGGGAAGTGACTGAATTCATTGTGTTTTGGTACCTGAGTTGTAAATATTTACATGTGTCTTGCAGTGCCAGCTCTAACCACACAGGGGATAGACCTTAGGGTTTTTCTAGATCTTCCTTTTAGCCTCAAAAACCTGATCTGAGATCTTGATGTGAGAGATTTAAAACTAGGGGCATAAATGCATCTAACATCACAGGGAGCATCAAAGAGCACAGTTGCTTTGCCTGAGAATAACCTGAAGGAAAGAGGCACCCCTGCCTCTGAGCTGACATGTCTGGGACACTTCAGTAGTGTTTGAGTAGGAACCTTGTCCTGTACCACCACCACAAACTTTTGCCATGGAATTGGTGGGACTGGATCACCCTTAACTTCCAGAAATTTCTTTGCAGAGAAGCCAGGGGCAAGGCAGTGCTCACCTTTCACAAAAAAGAACAACTTGGAGAGAGAGGATGAATTTGCATGTGTCCCAGGCACAGGGGGTTTTGGAACAAACCTTCCCAACTTTTTGGAACACAACTCTTGGAACATAATCAAGTGATTTTGTTGCAGGAGTTGTTTCATAAGTCCTGTTGTGTTATACGATGCCTCTGGTCCTATGTGTTTACTTTTAATTTACATTGTTAGCTCTGTTTATTGCCTTTTATTAAAGTTATAAAAACCAAGTGTATTGTTTTGGAGTCATGTTATGAGAACGATGAACACCAACGTGTGGAATAACCTAGATAAATAAACTGAAAGTAGTCGATGGCTTCTGTGCTCAGAAGCACCTTATTTGGATTTCTTGCGTGGGAGTATTTAGTTGCCAACGACAGGATATTGACGATCACAGATGCACTTAGCTGAAAGGATTCTGTGTGCTGTGCATTAAATAGAAAGTGCATTGCATAAAGGCTCTGGCAGGGTGTTTGGGGGGTTTTAACTCTTTTGTCACTCCTTTCAATGGATGAGTGCGCACCCTGCGATACGGCGCGTCGTGAGCCAGCTAAATGCAGACACATGTTTGTTAAAGGAAAAACATCAGCTTTCAGTGACTTAAAGTCTCGCAGATCTGCTGATACAAACTGCTTCAGCCGTGCGAACCAGTCCACCCATCTGTTGTGTTTTATGCTTTCCAGTTTTTAGTCAGAGATCCATTATGCAGATCCTATCACATCTCCAGGGGGATTGGACTAGATGATCTTTCAAGGTCCCTTCCAATCCCCAATGACTCTATGATTCTATGATTCCTAGGTAATGCAGTCCATAGGTCAGCTTGAGGTTTTGAGTCATAGAATCACAGAATCATTAGGGATTGGAAGGGACCTCGAAAGATCATCCAGTCCAATCCCCCTGCCACAGCAGGATCACCTAGACCAAGTCACACAGGAACACATCCAGGTGGGCCTTGAAAATCTCCAGAGAAGGAGACTCCACAACCAAACTGGGCAGCCCCTTCCAGTGCCCTGTCACCCTCACTGGGAGAAAGTTCCTTCTCAGGTTGATGTGGAACCTCCCATGTCCCAGCTTACACCCATTGCCCCTCGTCCTATCACTAGATGACACCAAGAACAGCCCAGTTCCATCCTCCTGACACCCATCCTTCACATATTTGTAGACATTAATGAGGTCACCCCTCAGTCTCCTCTTCTCCAAGCTCAAGAGACCCAGTTCCCTCAGCCTCTCCTCGTAAGGGAGGTGCTCCACCTTAGTCCAGTCTGTAGCATTTATAGGAGCTAGAAGGCCTCTCAAAAGACACTTTATTCATACATAAAGCCTAACTGTAGGACATTTCTGCCTTAATAATCACCGCTCTGTCACATTTCAGAAAAGCTTTGGCGTTCTCATCGTTCCTCTGCGCCAGCCATTCTGCTGCACCTGTTTCTTTTTTCCTTCATGTTCCTTTTTTCCTCCCTAGTTTCCTCACAAGTGTCTGTTTTCACAGGTTTTATCTCTCTGCATTTTGTTCCACCATCTGACACCCTGTATCATCTCTGGGATGTGTCTCTACAGCCCAGACTTTCACACTTGCTGCTCATTTGTCATTTTGATCCTACCCTCTACTCCAGAACACAGTTACCTTTGTGTTCTTGACTTTTCCAGCAGATGTCTTTGTCTGACCTAAGTGTTTCCCAGTATGTGTAAGCTTCTCCCCAATTCCTATATCTAATAACCTCATCCCCCCCCAGTTCTGTTGATCTTGTTGAACAACTTGGCTCCACCAAACGAAGTACTTCTTTCCTTGCATGATTCTTCCCCTCCTTATTCTCATCTTATCCAGCATATTGGTACCGCCACCTCCTTTTACACAGCTTCTGTAAACATGTGTTTTCCTTTGCCAAATGCCTCAAGGTGTAGTGATGAAGACCAGCTCAGGATAGGATGGATATGACCATTTCAGCCCTAATGACTGTATAGTCACAGAATCACCCAAAAAAGACACCTAAGATCAGCTGATAGTGACAAGCCCTTGACTAATCCATATCCTTCAGTGCCATGTCTATCGTGACTCTTAAACGGCACCAGGGATGGAGACTCCACCACCTTCATATACCTGATAACCGGTTCAGTAAAGACATTTTGATGCTTGATAACCAAAGCATCACTCCCACAGTCTCTTAAATCCTTCCCCAGATGTGTGATACAAGGTTGTGGCCATTAAAAGAGAAATATGGATCCATGGTGAGATGCCCTCTGGTCTTGTGATGCATAAGGTTAAATGACCCAGTTCTGAGGACAGAGGATGCTGCATCACAGTTGCTGCAGCTGGGAAGAGCAACGCAGACAACATGCAAAACAGGAATGCAATCATTTGCTGATTCTCCCCAGCCTTCCTAAAGCTTCTGTGAGAGTTACCCAGTTTGATAAACCTCCTAGCAACATCCAGTGAAAATTCAGACTCCAAAAATTAAATTATCATTTCTTAAAACTGCTCTTAGAATCATAGAATCATTAAGGATTGGAAGGGACCTTGAAAGATCATCTAGTCCAATCCCCCTGCCACAGCAGGATCACCTAGACCAAGCCCCCTTCCCGGTGTCCTTGCCTGCTCATTTTCTCCCATTCCCACCCCGATGTGAACATCTCTGAACCACTCTGTCCCATGCTGCAGGTTCTGGAAGTCGGGTTCAAAAACACTCAAAGTGGCTCCACACGAAAACACAACTCATTTGCTTTACTGAAGAGCAACCCTTGGGTGCTTGGGCCGTGTCGACATGGCATGCTTCATCGCTTGGGATCCAGTGGTACTGGTGACAGCTGGGCACTTTGTTCTACTCAAACTTGAAGAAGCTTTAGTCTTTGAACTACGTGGTGTGAACTCCTAAGAAATGTTTTTCCTTAACGAAGAGGAGAGTATCATAGAATCATAGAATCATAAGGGATTGGAAGGGACCTCGAAAGATCACCTAGTCCAATTCCCCTGACACAGCAGGATCACCTAGACCAAGTCACACAGGAACACATCCAGGTGGGTCTTGAACATCTCCAGAGAAGGAGACTCCACAACCTCCCTGGGCAGCCTGTTCCAGTGCTCCAGTCACCCTCACTGTGAAGAAGTTCCTTTTCAAGTTGATGTGGAACCTTCTATGTTCCAGCTCACACCCATTGCCCCTAGTCTTATCACTACATGACACTGAGAAGAGCCCAGCTCCCTCCTCCTGACACCTACTCCTCAAATATTTGTAGACATTAATGAGGTCACCCCTCAGTCTCCTCTTCTCCAAGCTCAAGAGACCCAGCTCACTCAGCCTCTCCTCATAAGGGAGGTGCTCCACCTCCTTTATCATCTTCATTGCCCTTCTCTGGAGCCTCTCCAGCAGCTCCACATCCTTCTTGAACTGAGGAGCCCAAATCATTACGTTATCTGCAAACCCATCGACAAGGTCTCCCCGTGCGGACAACAGAAGTTCTGCTAAAACCGAGCAGGTGCATTTGAACTGAGCAGGAGATGCCAAGGTTCTCATTTTAAAACATGGTTCTTACTAATCAGTGCTGCCAAAGCAGAACAAGCTGTATGATTTAGTGCAGTGGTAGTCAGGTGGTTTATGGGCTCTTCCCCTTCTCCTTTCCCATGTTCACAGACCTTTTCGTATCCATGATGGGTCCCATTAGGCAGCGGGTGGACTTGGCTCTTGATCCCAGGTAATACACTGAAAATTCTGTTTTGGTTTGTTTCATTTCCATAGGGCTGGGAACGTTTAGCAGAGTGCCAAATATATGGGTGAAATGTAGGAAAACACCCAGGGCAGCTGCTTAAGTAGTCACTGAACTGTGGCCACTTGAACTGTCTGCGTGGCCACCCCTGCGTGTGATGGGCAGCCTGCAGCACATCTGTTCAGAACTGGCGATGGCATTAACCTCGGGATTATGACATCACAAATGGCATTTGTACAATTAAAAATGTTATCTCACAGGCCAGCCCCTGCTGCCCCCTGGCCACCTTTGGGTGGATCGTGTTGTAGGAAAGGTTAAAAAAAGCTGCTGGAACTAATCCTTTTGATTAAACCTTCAACAAGTTTGTCAGGCTCCTCTGATCTTGGCCCTGGCAGAGCGTAGCTGTAGTTGATGTCCCTGGCTCTAACTCACCGTCTAAGACCCTCTTTCCTGCCGTGTGTTTTCTCCATCAGTTTGTGTTTCTGCCAGTCAGTGTCACAAAGCACTTCCTGCTTCAGCCCTGCCTGACGGGGTTAAGCCCAGCTGATGATCTGCAGTTGTGTGCAGCCTCATTTTTCATAGATTCCTTCTGATAACCATAACATGAACTCGGAATGTGTGTTAGGAACTGAAAACAGGCCAAGTGTTTTGTGTTAGAGCCCGTATTCCCACATTCACCAATTCTCCAGGGGCTGAAAATGCATCAGTGACATGTATGAGAAAAAAAAGGCTGGGACTAAAATCAATTTTCTCCCCTCTTGCCTACATGAAACAAAATGAAAAGCACAATGAGCCTTATTCTCTCTTCACTCTCTGCTGAAATTCCTCTGCCTCCTGTGAAGCAGCTCTTGCAGCCAGAAGGAGAGTCAGCCCCCGTTCCTGCTGCAGATGTTTATACCTTACAAAACAGTCTGTGCACACACAGCTTCTCCAGCCACTCATTTTTCCAAAAAACCACTAAACATTTTATCTTTATGGCTGGTTTTAGCTCCTGAGAGCTGCATCAGCTGGAGCTTGTAACTCACTCTAACCGAGCGATGATGCAGGGCTGCCTCTCGATGGCACAGCCCGTGATGGGACCCGAAGCTGTCAGCTTCATGCCTCTGTCAGTGCAGATCAAAGGGGATATGAAAATACAGCAATAAATAGCCTCGTGTACTTTTCTTATCTCCAGTGAGAACTTTCTGTTAGGCTGGGTTATTTGTTTGCTGTGGCAGAGCCCTCTCTACTTCCGCTGGAAAAAACAGAGGGTGAAAAGCCACAATAATCCCGCAGCTAGAGCGGAAAAACTGATTTATGTCTGTGCTATTAATAGATGTCTCTTCGTAGAAACCAGCCATTTGTGGGCTTTTTGCAGCACCAACTTTTGCCCCTGAGCTCTCACAACCTTCTGTTTTGTTTTCTTCTCCCTCTTTTTCTCTCCTCTCCTTTTCTTCACCGTAATGCAGCTCCGTGCTGGCGATTCCCCTTCCTGACTGCCAAGGAGGTTTTCTGTAGTTCTGGCGACGCGCTCAGCCAGTTGCAGCCTGTGTCAGTCATTTGTCATTTGTTTAAGAATAAACAGCCACAGTCACCATCAGAACAAAACTAACCCGTGGCACACAGGACTTTTCGCTCTCCTAGCGTGTGCCCCAAAACCACCTGAAGATCTGTCGATGGACGGACAAGGAGTTGAGTGTGGTTGAGGGTGGCTGTTGCTGTGAGAGATGCCAGGCAAGTGTCATCCTCTGAATGCTAAGCAGGGGTAACCATGGATTTGCTCATGTGACTTGGTCCCTTTGCACCGGGACCGAGTTGCTGCTGGGGGTTTTCCAGCAGGGACAGAAGGGGACAGTCCCTCCCTCCCTCCCTGCAGCACCGGGCTGCGCAAGTCCCCCACACACCCTTGAAATGTGTCACATTCACTCTTTGAGAACAGATCAGCTACGGATGTTCTCCTCGGCATCGTTTGAAGAATGACAGTGGTTTCACAAGTTATCTTTCACAGTAACCTTTGAAGAAAAGGCAAAACTACTCTGCTCTGGTCAGGATGTAGAGATGTTGAAGACCCACCTGGATGTGTGCCTCTGTGACTTGGTCTAGGTGATCCTGCTGGGGTGGGAGGATTGGACTGGATGGTCTTTCGAGGTCCAATTCCTAATGATTCTGTGATTCTATGATTTTATAACAAGGGTAAGTGTAGAGAATGGCACCTGGGCAAGAACAACCCAAGGTACCAGTATAGGTTGGGGACTGACCTGTTGGGGAGCAGTGTAGGAGAAAGTGTAGTTGCCTTTAGGCTTACGAACCTGGTGAAATGATGATAGTTTTCTTTCCACTTTTTCTCTACTGCAATTTTCAAAGAAAGTGCCTGTTCTTGTTCTAAACATCAGGTCACTGCTTGGGTCTGTCTTGCAGGTCCCAAGTATTAAAAATGTTTTTGAGGCTTGCCAAGGATGCTAGAGCAGCGACTGAAGCCGCCCGACTCACTGAAAGCTCTATTGCAACAGGAATTCAATGCAAAGCACCTCTTGCAGGGCAGCAGTGCAGCTGCCTCTAAGAGCTCCTAATGCACCATAGTGCAATGCTGCAGTCACAAGGATCTGCAAGGCATTCGTTTGAGGCTTATGATTTAAATTTGGGCAGTACTGAGCTCAATCTGAGAATTATTTGCTGTAGGACTGAATCACAGTGTATATTTCCTGCGTTAAATGTCGCTGCAGATAAACGCCTCTGCTTGCGGAAGCAAAGCGCGTTAACGCATCTTCCAGAAACCTCCTTTCTGATACAGAAGACAAAATGCTGATAAATCGTGCAGAGGTCCACGGGTTTTCATCAGAGCTAACCCAGGCTTATACAGCGAAGCTCTTGATACCTACCACAGCATGGCACAGGGGAATTCGGGGTTGGTCTCATTTCATCTCGTCAAGGTCAGGCTCCAGGCTCCTAGAGGAATACAACTCTGAGCTGTAGGTTTGAGATAATTTAAAAGGTTCCCATTTGAAGAGTTTTTTTCTCTCCATCCAAACAGGTAAAAACAAATTAGAGAAACCATCTCTGTTTCTGTGTCTAGAAATATTGTAAGAAGCAGAAGAGTTAATGAGCCCACCCCCAATTTTTTACTGGGAGCACATAGATCTCTCAAGTGCATTTTAAGTAGCCTTGGGTTCCCATGTGTGAAAAACAAGCTCTTGGGACAGACTTGTGTCATGAAAGGCAGATGGGATGTGAAATAATGCAGTGGTTGGTCTTGGCTGCTCCCTCCCAAACTCTTTTGTCTAGGATTCATTAGCCTTCCTCTTCTTATGTCATCACAGTTAAGAACCATAGAATCGTTAGGGATTGGAAGGGACCTCCAAAGATCATCTAGTCCAATCCCCCTGCCACAGCAGGATCACCCAGACCAAATCACACAGGAACACGTCCAGGCCAGCCTGGTCTAGGGTGGGGTGTCCCAGCCTGGTGGGGGGGTTGGAACTGGATGATCAGGTGGTCCCTTCCAACCCTGAATGATTCTGATTCTATAACTTCTCCAGTGAAGTGATTTTGCTGTGGCAGGGGGGTTGGACTAGATGATCTTTCAGGGTCCCTTCCAATCCCTAATGATTCTATGATTCTATGGTTCTATGATTCCAGTGAAGGAGACTCCACAACCTCCCTGGGCAGCCTGTTCCAGTGCTCCATCACCCTCTCAGATTTTATATTCATTCAAGTTACAAGTGTAGGATCTTTCCCAAATATTTCCAGACAAGGAAGTAGAAGATCCAAGTGCTGCAGAAACTGAGTGAGGTTCTACAATTTTTAAAGGAAGTGTCCTAATGTGGTGCTCTGAAGCAAGGCTGGGGAGGTGGAAGAGCTTCCAGTCTTCTCTTGAAGTTTGTTCTTGTCTGCATGAGGACAAGAGCAGGAGCTCTGAGACCTAAAAGAGATCAGGAGAGAGGGGACACAGTGCCTGTGTGGTAACCAGAAGTCCAGGCAGAGGACTGAGAAAGATGGAATTTAGGTTCTGTGCTTGGAGAACGTTTCTTTCCCCTTCCCCATATTTTGCTCAGTGTAGATGGTACCTGCAATCCAACCTCTGTCACAACTGGGGGCCATCCACAAGAGAGGGTTTGAGTGGTTCTCAGGCCAAAGGAAGAGCAGAAAAGGGAATCTGGACTTGGAGTTAATGTTGTTCTTGGAGCAATGAGAGTGGTTCCAGGGTTGCTTGTGAAAGCACTTCACTTGTAGCTCTTCATGGGATGTGATGGGAAATCACTTTATAAGCTGAAGCTGTACTTCCAGTGCTGATGAAGATGCTGCTGCAAGTCACTCTTTTCACGTATTATTGGATCAATTATGTTGTCTCTCTGACCTTCCGTTCCGGGAATGCCCTGGGCTTTTCTGTTCCCAAGCTGTATTTCTTTTTGCACAGACCACAAACTGAATTCATTTCTCTAAGGAACATGAATAAAGTTTGTTCTTCCTAAATTCCTGGCAAACAAGCTGATGAAATCCATATGGATCGCAAAGACGGAACGCTGGAGCACAGTGTTCCTCGTGTGAGCAAACACTTGTCTTTTAAAATAGACGACTGTCGGCCACAGGGATTATATATATCTACACATATTTGAGATCCCTTCTGTGAGCCATCAGCAAGATTTCAAAAGCACAAGACAGGAAGCTTTCTGCTTCTGGAGGTGCTTTCCTTCACTGTCACGCTAAACACACGTGCTTCTCAGATAATGCTTCTTAATTTTAATCTGGTAGTTAAAGAAAAGTTCTTAAAAGTGGTTTTAAACTTTCATTTTAGACAAAATCCTCCTCAGACTGCATCGTCAAAAGCCCTTCAACACACACCCTGCATCTCCTGTCTTGGCCAAGCTGCAGATGATCCAACCTACTGAGGCTTGGACTCAATCAGTTTGCAATATGTCCTTGCTCATCTCCATGCCCAAGCATGTTTCCAGCCTACACTTCCTGGCACCGGACCACCTGAGACACGCTTGAGCGCAAGTTGGGGTGGGAAAGGTCTCGGGGGAAGGTGGTTACAGCGATTGCAGACGAGGTGCTTTCCCACATCCTCCAGGCTGTTCCAAGTAGCCATGCCCTTTGCTCCTTTGGAAAAAGAAAGGGTGTGACCAGCTCAGATAATTAACATCTGCTGTTTGTTTGCAAAGTGAGTAGCAGTTAATGAATTATCAGTAAGCAGAACACGTCTGTATATACTTGATATAGTTCTTTCTTACCCCTGTCTGTACAGGAAACCCAGCAACTTCAAGTGATGGTCCAAAAGGCTCTGTCACCAGTGGAGGATGGTCGTCTTCCATTGCTGTGTCCTTTTTGCCCCCAAAATCCTGTCTCAGGGCTTCTGCTCTAGCCAAATGCTTCTCCATGCACAACTTTCCCTCTTTTAGTGCAGAAGCAAACAGGAATGTTTAGTCATATTTTCTACTGCCGCATCTTCTCACTTCCTCAAAAGGCAGGAGAAGTGGTGACAGTCTTAAATCTCTGTGAGAAGTGTGTGTGACTGATGGACCTGAGAGCTGGAAGTGTTGGTGGAACAAAACAGGAACATGACAGAGCAGGAAGGCCAGATTTGAGTGTCTAGGAAGGAGAGGATGAGTTTGGTGTCTCCCAGTAAGGAGGCTGAGTAAGGCTGTGCGCTTTCTTTTACAGCTGGGGGCTGGAGGTGGCTTCTGGCTGTGGTGGTGCCCGTACACATTAGTGGACAGTCTTTGGTTTATCTGCACAATCGAGCACAAGCTTCTTAACGTACGGCTTCAGAAACCTTTACAATCGCTCGAGAGGAGAATAAAGCAATCAGCAAAGATGTGGCTTGAACCGTGGCCGTTTCTGCGGATTTTTTCCCCCCAGATGTTTGTTTTGTAAGTGGAGTGAGCAGTGTGTAGTAAAAAAAATGAAATGATTGACAAAAGTTTTCCTTGGCAAAAAGGGAGCGTTTTGAAAGCAGCAGAAGATGAAATGTCAGGGGAGCAGTTGGACTGCAGTCGCTATGGCAATCATAACACAACTCTTTGATTAGTTAAGTACACGGCGGAGGCTCTGGGTAGCCATCCGGGGGCGGCGGTGATGAGCAGGTTACTGGTTTTAAGGGAGATTTCAAAAGCCAACACAGAGAAGGACCAGCCCTTTCTCAAGGACAATTGCCGAGCTTTCTGCTGAAATGTGATTGTGCTCAGACTTTGACATGGTCAAAACCAGAAGATCTTAGAATTAGTGGCAGTTACACATGTCTTTCCCCTAAAGTAACACTTGCAGGACAGAAGGAGGAATCCCAAGCGTCTTTGGTCTCTCCATGTATTTGTATTCACAACACCCTGTGGAACGAGGAAGTATTCCTTTCCCATTTTTCCTTGGGTGGACAAGAAGCCAGAAAGGCTGTGGTGTGGATTCATGAGAAACCCCAAGTGCGTGGACACTACATCACCCGATGTGGGTACGTCCAGAGCACCTGACTAGTGAGTCAGGCTCACCAGCGTCTGTGTGTGTGCAGGTCTTTGGCGGAGACGTGAATCAAATACGACAAAGGGAAGGCAAGAGCTTCCTTTCCTTTTCTTCCAGCTTTCCTCCACTCCCTGCAAACCAGAACGAAGCCTTAAGCATTGTGTTATTGGACAGTCCCTACAGTCCATGGTCTGAAAAGAGGGAATGGATGTTGTTCAGCTCTAAAGACAAGACCTGGCTCATGGTGGAGCTGACCGAGGGTGGGGTTCTCATCAGCACTTGCAAACAAGGACGTTTCCACTCCACATTGGCAAATTCTCTTCACACTTTTTATCTGCTGTGTTTGTTTTGACTACAAACTCTTTCATGGTGGCAGGGCACTGGCTTCCAGAGAGCGCGTGCCTGGCACCCTATGCCTCTGAGGCAACTGGATGCTGTGAGTACACATCGGGTGTGCAAAAAGTGCAAAGAGTGAGTCATACCCTTTCCAAGTGTTGAAATACATGAATCCCAAGTCAGAGAGTGGTGTTCAATGGGACAGACTCTAGTTGGAGGCCTGTATCTTGTGGAGTGCCCCAGGGGTCGGTGCTGGGACCGGTCCTGTTCAATCTATTCATTGATGACTTGGATGAG
>VXBP01003693.1:28670-70026 GCA_013400115.1 Rhinopomastus cyanomelas
GGAGCTGGGTCTCTTTAGGTTGGAGGAGAGGAGACTGAGGGGTGACCTCATTAATGTCTACAAATATTTGAGGGGTGGGTGTCAGGAGGATGGAGCCAGGCTCTTCTCAATGTCATCTAGTGATAGGACAAGGGGCGATGGGTGTGAGCTGGAACATAGGAGGTTCCACATCAACCTGAGAAGGAACTTCTTCACGGTGAGGGTGATGGAGCACTGGAACAGGCTGCCCAGGGGGGTTGTGGAGTCTCCTTCGCTGGATTGGTTTAAGACCCACCTGGATGTGTTCCTGTGTGACTTGGTCTAGGTGATCCTGCTGTGTCAGGGGTATTGGACTAGATGATCTTTCGAGGTCCCTTCCAATCCCTAATGATTCTGTGATTCTGTGATTCTTTGACACATCCCTGTTTATCCTTTTATCTTTCTAAAAAAGACAAATCTTGATTGTCCTGGTTTTTAGGTTGTTTTTTTTTTCTCCCCATGGGGAGCTTTGAATAGGAGTGAAAGTCCCAAATCTGATAAGAGGCTTCCCCAGGACAGAGTTTCTTACTTGTTTCAGAGTTGCTGCTCACCTCATTCGATGCACTGCTGTGCTGCACTCTCAGAATTCGGGGTGTTAAAATCATCCTTTCTCCATTCTGCTTATCAGTTAAAGTCCTCCTGCCATTGAGAATTCAGGGCTGAAGCCCTTATTTCAGCTGGCATTCTCTGTCCTCTGCCCCAGATGGTTTCCTCAGCCATCACATTAGCTGGAGCACCCTCATCCTGGGGATCCCCACGCCTGGGTGCCAACCTCTCTGCTTTGACTGCACAGATTAACTTGTAGGACGGGGCCCTCAATAGACAGCCTGAGAAGTGCTGGAGTAACACAGTGATGTAAAGTGATACCTAAACAAACCCACACAACCTAGGAGGGAATGCACGTGAGTCCTGTCATTGCCCTAAGCTTTGCTAATTTTCAGACCACCAACTGTGATAAAAGGAAATGGATTTCATCAGTTGTCAGTCGTCCTCCTTTTATTAATGATCTGAATTTCTCAGCTCCTCCAGGCAGGGCAAAGTCCTTCTCTGCTCCTCTCTGTGTTGCTGAAAACTTCAGCTGTAGCAAACCCTTACATGTTAACCCAATGAGTTTTCTCTGTCCCTGGTGGTTTCCTTTGCAGGAGTCAGGCTGAAATGAGTTGTCTTCCTGACAATATCCCTTGAAAGCTTTTTAGGAGGATTGTTCCTCCATCCTTTCAGATATTGACTACTATATCTGATTTCTAGGGCATGATTTGTCTGTGCTGTGGCTACATTAGTTTGTGTTAAGGACATCCAGGCAGCTACGTTACCCTGAGAGGATGGTGCTGAGCAGAAAGGGAAGTACAGAGATGCAGGACAAACATGACTGCTTCTAAGAGAAACAAAAAAAAGGCAAAGTTTCAATTTTACCTTAAATTTTATTGAAATTGTCATATTGCTGCTTTGGTGTTTGTGCTTGGCAGTACAGCAGGGAGTGTTCCTCGCTGCCTGTGTGTCACTCCAGCACAGAAGCAAATCTTTAAAAAGCTGTTGAAAGATTGAATTTTATCAGAAGAGAACTTGAAAGCTTGCTGGCTGCACATCCATCAGTCCTGGCTCGCTAATGCTTCAGCTTTGGACAGACGTGCACTGACAAGCCCTGGTACCGCTCTTGGAAACATGAGCGAGGTCTTCAAAATAATTGAAAAAAAATAGAAAACAAAAAGAGAGCCATGAAGGGCACGTTCTTCTCCCTCCTCAGGTGAAACAAACGGTTCTGGCAGCGCTTCTCCAGCAGTTCTGAGTGGATCTGTGCAGAGCAGACAGCTCCACAGGTTCAAACTGTCAGAACTGAAACTTATTCTCAGCAGGAATGGGGAATTTAAAAATTTATTGGAGGAACGTCTTGGGATAAAGAACTGGTTTTGGAATGTTTTTGCTTAAATGTTTACTTGTTTTTCTTTTACTGTCTACAATAGTCAGAGGTGTCCATCTAAGTTTTAAGCACCTACTGTGGGGAACATGAACCCCACCCGTGTAGATTGACGGAAGAATCATAAAATTATAAATTGGTTGAGGTTGGAAGGGACCTCAGACACCACCTAGTTCCAACAGCCCTGTCACAGGCAGGGACACCTCTCAGTAGACCAGGTTGTCCAGATCCCCACCTGATGTGGCCTTGAACTCTTCCAGGGAGGGAACACCTACAACCTTCCAGAGCAACCTATTCCAGTACATCATCATCCTCGTAGTGAGGATTTCAGATCCAATCTAAGTCTACCCTCTTTTAGCTTGAAACCATTGCCCCTTGCCCTGTCACTAGAGCCCCTTGCAAAAAGTCCCTCTCCAGCTTTCCTGTAGACCCCCTTCAGATACTGAGGGGTAGCTCTAAAGGCCCTCCAAAGCCTTCTCTTGTCCAGGCTGAACAGCCCAAATTCCCTCAGCCTGTCTTCACAAGGGAGGTGCTCCAGCCCTTTGATCATCCCTGTGGCCCTCTTCTGGTCTCTCTCTCCAACAGTTCCATGTCCTTCCCATATGTGGTACTTCAGAATTGGACACAGTACTCCAGGTAAGGTCTTGCAAGAGCAGAGTAGAAGGGGAGAATCCCTTCTCTTGACCTGCTGGTCACATATTTTTTGATAAAGCCCAGGATACAGGTGGCCTTCTGGTCTGCACTCACATATTGCTGGCTCATGTCTTCTTCATGGCTTTTTGTCTACCAACACCTTCAAGTCCTTCTCCTTGAGACTGCTCTCAATCCATTCACCACTCAGCATGTATTTGTGCTTGGGATCATTCCAACCTAGATGCAGGACCTTGCACTTGGACTTGTTGCACGTCATGCAGTTTGTACAGACCTAGTTCTCAAGCCTGTCAAGATCCCTCTGAATGGCCTCCCTTCTTTCCAGCTTGTGGACCACATCAGACAATTTGGTGTCATCAGCAAACCTGAAGGTGCACTCAATGTCACCATCCATGGTACTGACAAATATGTTTTAACAGCACTGTACCAAACAGACACCTGAGGAACACGACTCACAACTGGTTTCCACTTGCACATCAAGCCATTCATCACAGGTCTCCAAGTGTGGCTACCCAGCCAATTCCTTGTCCACTGAGTGGCCCATCTGTCAAAACCATGTTTCTCTATTATAGAGACAGGAATGATTTGATGAGGGCATAACCAGGTGGATAGATGATGGCAGAGCCGTGGATGTGGTCTATCTTGACTTAAGTAAGGCATTGGACACAGTCTCTCACAGCATCTCGCAGCCAAACCGAGGCAGTGTGGTCTGGATGACTGGGTAGTGAGGTGGATCATGAACTGTCTACAGGGTAGAAGTCAGAGAGTGGTGGTCAATGGGACAGAGTCTAGTTGGAGGCCTGTATCTAGTGGAGTGCCCCAGGGGTCGGTGCTGGGACCGGTCCTGTTCAATCTATTCATTGATGACTTGGATGAGGGATTGGCATGCACTGTCAGCAAGTTTGCTGATGACACAAAGCTGGGTGGTGTCGCCGACACCCCTGCAGACTGTGCTGCCATTCAGCGAGATCTGGACAGGCTGGAGAGCTGGGCTGAGAAAAATCTAATGAGCTATAACAAGAGTAA
The DNA here is from genome assembly GCA_013400115.1 of Rhinopomastus cyanomelas. Taxonomy (NCBI): domain Eukaryota; kingdom Metazoa; phylum Chordata; class Aves; order Bucerotiformes; family Rhinopomastidae; genus Rhinopomastus; species Rhinopomastus cyanomelas. The sequence goes on from VXBP01003693.1 coordinate 32,281, forward strand.
GTGCAGAGTCTTGCATCTGGGCAAGAACAACCTTAGGTACCAGTATAGGCTGGGGACTGACCTGTTNCCTTCGCTGGATTGGTTTAAGACCCACCTGGATGTGTTCCTGTGTGACTTGTTCTAGGTGATCCTGCTCCGGTAGGGTCATTTGCCTAGATGGTCTTTCGAGGTCCCTTCCAATCCCTAATGATTCTGTGAGTCTATGAAAACGACAGGAGGGGAATAAGTCTGCAATGTGTGGCCCTAGTGGATCCACACTAACTGCAAGATGCTATTTGTCAATTTGCACATTAATTAGACCCGTGAATGATGACCCATGGAATTCATTACCTTGTGTGGTCCTCACCTGTAAAACATTTGTCTTACAATTATTAAGTTCCAATGTCTTGGAGCATCTCAAAATCTACTTGAAAAGTCTCATTTGCATGGCGACTGTTTGAGTAAAACTGTAACTCTCATGAAAAAATTAAATGAAATGTGTGATGCACTTCAGAAATGGTAAATGAAGCAGGGAACAAGTGAGCTGTGGTAGAAAATATAAACAACTTTGCAGCAGGATAGTAGAAGCAGATGTCAGAGGGAAGTGGAACAGGAAGAATCAGAAGGCAGGAGTGTGGATACAAAACCTCATTGGAGCCCAGCCCTGAAGGGGAGCTCTGCAGAGAGTACCTGTACCCTCAATGCACAGAGCAGGTTGTGCTTGAGGCTGAGTGTTGTGTTTGCTGCCTGTACCCTCAATGCACAGAGCAGGTTGTGCTTGAGGCTGAGTGTTGTGTTTGCTGCCTGTACCCTCAATGCAGAGAGCAGGTTGTGCTCGAGGCTGAGTGTTGTGTTTGCTGCCTGTACCCTCAATGCACAGAGCAGGTTGTGCTCGAGGCTGAGTGTTGTGTTTGCTGCACAACAACCTTGTGCCTCAACTTACCTGCCAAACAAAAGAAAAAGGAACAGCACACTCTGTGGTATGTGGAAAAGCCGACGTGATGAGTGCTGTGCAGTGCTAGAATGGTGTTGTGGTGAGAGGGAGAACACTGCTTCTACGTTCTCATCGCTCTGCGACCTCAATACGTTTTATTAGTGTAGACACTTAATTACATAATTTAAAACCTCTTATAATGACTCAGTTCTCTAGAGACATACTTAGGGATTTTGCATAAGAGTCCTGGGTAGATCCTGAAACAATTAGTGAGGACATCCTGTGAAACACTCTAGTGCACAAGGTCTCTCCATGTTAGTTAAAGCAGAATAACTAATTGCTAACTTACTGCCCCTTCACACCTGCATCAGAAAATGGCAGTACTGCAGTCCCAGTCAGAACTGCCTGCACTCACTACCTTAGCAGCTTTGCTCCTCACATGAGACAACGTCCTGCAGTGCTGGGGTTCCACTGGGGTGCAGAGAGCCAGAAGTCAGAGAGCAGAAATTCCAGTTGTCGTTGATGGGTGACTCTGTGTGTTGCATTAGTACTATCTCTTAGCTTTTTAGATACAATTGAAACAGCTACGGGTCGAGCTAGATGTGCTAGCTGAACAAGACATGGGCTAGCATGAGAGTCCTAGCCCAAAAATTACTAGCAATTTCCAACCTGTTTTAGTTTTTTTTACGCTGTGGGAAATGTGACACAATCTCTTCTCTCTATAAAGTTATTGAGTGACTTCCCTCTGTATTTTAAAGGTTGTTCTATTGTAAGAACGTGAAGTGGTTCAAAGCACGTACAGCATGTGAGTGTAGGCAGCTTGCTACTGGAAGTGCCACCTGTGAACAGAAGCCTGGTTTCTGTTTGAAGAACTTCTGCAGGTGATATCTGATCTATTTAGGGGCACCCTCCAGCAGTGAACCATTCACTGCCAGTTTATTTCTGTGTCTGACGGATATCAAACTCTTCCAGTGTCAGCTGGTGATCCACAGTAATTCTGCCTTACACGGTCTCTAGCCTAGATGAGGGCAGCTGTGCACTTTTGATCAGACCCTCACATCAGCTGGATCACGACAGGCTGGCACGGTCCTGTTTTAGCACCACCCTTCATGCACACATCCCATACACTCTGGCGTGAGGGTTTCCTGAACGACACGGCTGAGGCTGACCAGCATGGGAACCCTGCTACTGCAGGGAATGAGTAAGTGCCTCGCCTGCAGGGTTCAAGCTGTTTTGTTTCCCTGTTGAAGTTGCTGCGCTGGGAATGCGATGTGTCCAGTTAATCTTCAACGGGCCATCTCAGATGTTATGGACCCACTTAGACCTTGTGATGAATTACTTCACTGCTTGGCAAATATTAAATAACGTCTTTTTGTTGACATGGAAGTGTGACCTGCAGGCTGCAGCTGGTCCCAGTGTTTGGTCCTGTTTGTGTCCTGCCATCTGGCTCTTCCTCCCTCTGTTCTCTGAGGCACAGCTGGTTTACGTCTGTCACAATCAATGGAAGGACATTTCCGAGCTGGCAATTGCTAAGAGGATCCGGTGCTGATGGCTTCTGGAGCCGCCAATCCAGGCAGCAGTTTTGGCTCCCGCTGTGTACAGTGTGTCTGCACTCTGACCATTTATCTCACTTTACACACTTGAGCTGAAGGAAAGGTTTGTGCAAGCACTTGCTGCTCATTCCCTGGCACATGTCTTTCTCTCCTTTGTCCCCCCCTTTCTCTCTTGCATGTTATCAGCTATTGCCACAGCACTACAACGTGTTAAATGAGGACAGTGCTGTTGTCTAGTCCTCAAGCAATGCTTCACTGCAGCCCCGTTCAAAAAGTGACTTTGAAATAGTCACAGTTATGGAAAAAGAAATAGAATTATGGTGGTTACATCCTGAGTGTTGGAGGCCAAAGCTGTCCAACTGTGGTCTTTAAACACAGCCTCAGAAAATTTATTTAGATGTTTTTGTATATGTTTCTAAGCTCAAAAGCTGGAGGAGGAGCAATGAAATCAATACGTTGCTGTAAGTGGTCGAACTGCTTCATTGAAGGTATCAGATGATAAAATACTGAGTGGGATCCAGTGTGCAAAATCATCCTTTTTCTCTGTCCTAGGTTCCTAAAAGCCATTCGTGCCTAATTCTGCAGGCTCTACATTCATGAAGCCACTAGGGCTCACTGCCTGGTTGAAAGCACCCCTGGTTCTCTGTTCCATTCACCTGCAAATGCTCAGATTGCTTTTGCTAGGAAGTAGGTGCCTGTCTGTCCTCTAAAGCCCTTTGGGATCCAAGATGAGGAGGATAGGCACCCACATACTGCCCAATACCTTTGGAAAAGAAAATGAAAAATTAGATTTAGGCAAACCAATAATCACTTTAATTTGTCATAATGACACTGCCCATGTGTTGCTGCTTAGCTGAGCACCTAGCGTGTTGACAGAAGAAGGGAGATGCTGGGTGGTTAACACACAGACACCTGACAACAGAACAGAAATGCTATTTAGCATCTTTCTTCCTGCTAAAGAGAGTGTGGTGTCCTTAGAGGTCTTAGTAGAGCCTCACTGGACCCAGCTTTATATTACATTGTGAGTAGATAAACAAGAAAAACCACCTCAGTCAATGTCTATGCTTTCCTATTCACTCTATCAAGCTACATAGAAATTATATTGAGTAAATCTCGTAAAATAAAAATGGTACCCTTTCCCTTCCCTTCCCTTCCCTTCCCTTCCCTCTTATTCTGATTCAGTCCTGTTCACTCCCTTTATTTAATCTAATTTAACTTTAACCAGTTTCTACTCTCCATCATGAGTTTCAGGGCCTTGTTCTCCCCTCCAATGCTCAGAGAGGAATGCTGTCTTTCTGCTCTGGCATCTTCTGTGTTTAGCTCACCTGCTGGTAAAGACTGTTCACATCCGTCTGCTTCTTAGGCTCCATGGACAGTCCATCTACACCCACAGCGAGGTGACACAGACATCATAAAACAGATGTTTTGGCTTCCAGACAGATATTGAGAAGCACCTGATATGTGGCCACCAGGTAAGTGGAAGTAAACATCCTCCCAACTCTGTGGGATAAGCGAAGTTCAAATTAACAACTCTTGTTTCTTGTTCCATGCCTTTAGTGAGATGCCACCAGATGGCAAGAACTGTGGTGATTCTCCCACCTCTTTTTTTCCTCTTCACTATCTTAATTATCATTAACCAGTGCTCTCTTATCAGATCTCCACTAGGTGTAGAGCAGAGAACATCATTCTTTTCTTTACAAAAGACTGAGTGTAAATAACTAGTGAGCAGAATCCTTAGTCTATGTGTGCCAGACTCCACCCCAACTGCTTTGGTACGCCCATACATAGTGTGGCATGGTGTTTGGAGGAAGGAAAAAGAGGGTGCCGGCCTGTCCCCCTCTTTTACGTTCTGCCTGGGCGGTGCACAATTCATCTTTGCAAGGACGAGCTCCAGAGGGAAGATTGACTCAGTGCTGCATCTGGTCTGGCTGTGGAAATCCATCCTTTATACAGTTCCTGGCACATCAGTTAAAAAATCCAGAACTTTTGGAGTGAGTTTCTGGCTCCACACTGTCCATTACTGAGAAGTGGCAGAACAATATGGAAGTTTATTGGTGACTGTTTTGACAACTGACAAGAACACTTTGTGGAGATTTTGGAGTAATTTAGAATTACTATTCATATAGATACATATAAATATATATGAATATATATAATATAAATACATATGTATATATAATATCATATCTATACATATATATAAAAATATAGATGTATTGATTATATAAATATATAAATATATCTATATATAAAATCTCTCCTGAAGAACGTTCTTAAATGGAAAGCTTTTCAAAACAATGGGGTGAAATGCGTGCAAAGACAGAATCATAGAACCACCAAGGTTGGAAAAGACCTCTAAGGTCCTCTAGTTCTTTCAGGGTGACTTGCTAGCAGCATGTGGAAGCATAATATGGCTGCAGATGGCTACCAGCAGAGGATGACCACCGCAGAGTGCGAGTGATAGCTAGAATGATGGGCAATATGTTGCGTAGAACTGATGCAAAAAATTATTGGAAATAATAGGACAGAGAAGGCTGGAATCCAAGAACCTTCAGTATGACTTGGATGAGCCTGTTTTGTAATTTTGTTGAATTTTTACACGATATTTTTGTTTCCTGAAGTTCTACAGCAGTAGGTATTTGAGGAGAGAAAACGCCACAGAGAAAGCTTTTACAGGATTTCCTACTGTCTGAGGGGATATTCATTTGCATGACATGAAGAACATTAACTGAATGTTAATAATGAGTACAAATGTTAAGAAACGACCATTCTCAGGAAGGGTGAATAAAAAGGTCTCTAAAAAACACAGAGATAGTATTAAAGATTTAAATACTCCTAAACTGCAACACGGTTCCTCATAATTTACTGTAGGCTATGCTGTCCATAAGCAAATCATTGTGCATGTGTTCTTATCTTAAACCAAACATCTACATCAACATCACTTAGTCTATGGAGCCAGATGGGATCCCCTAAGGTTACTTGGAGCTGGCAGAAGTCCTCACTGCATCACTTTTTATCATTTATCAGCAGTCCTGGCTAACCAGGGACATCCCAGTTAACTGGAGGTAATGCAAATGTAATGCCCATCTAAAAGAAATGCTGGAAAGAGGATCTGCTCAGCTGCCTGTGAGCCTGACCTCAGTGTCAGGGAATGTTATGTAGCAGATCATAGAATCATTATGGATTGGAAGGGACCTTGAAAGATCATCTAGTCCAATCCCCCTGACACAGCAGGATCACCTAGACCAAGTCACACAGCAACACATCCAGGCAGGTCATGAACGTCTCCAGTGAAGGAGACTCCACAACCACCCTGGACAACCTGTTCCAGTGCTCTGTCACCCTCACTGTGAAGAAGTTCCTTCTCATATTGATCATCCTGAGGGCCATCGCATGGCACATACTGGACAACTTGTTGATTAGGTCCAGTCACCATGGTTTTATGAAAGGTAGGTTCTGCTTGACTAACTCGATCTACTGTGACAAGGTACACACTACCTGTGTAGTGGAGGAGGGAAAGGCTACGGGTGTTTACACAGTTTATTAGGGTTGGAAGGGGCCTACAAAGGTCAGTGGGTCCAAACCTCCTGCTCAAGTAGGATAGAAATTACTGAAAAACATAATCATCTAAAAAGCCTACATCAACTGCATTAACCACATCCAGATGGATCTTAAATATCTCTGGACTCCACAATCTCTCTGGGCAACCTGTTCCACTATTTAATAACCCTGACTGTAAAGAAGTTTTTCCTTATACTGAGGTGAAACTTCCTGTGTTCTGCCTTGCATCCATCACCCCTTGTCCTGTCTGTTGCAACTGAAAAGAGAGCATTCCCTTCTTCTTGGCACCCAGCCCTCATGTTTTCAAACACAGTAATTAAATCCCCTCGTAGTCTTCTTTTGTCCAAACTAAAAAGTCCCAATTTTCTCAGTGTTGTTCACCTAGACTTTAAAAAAACCTTTGACACCATTTCCCAAAGCAGTGTCCTGGAGAAACTGGCCGCCCATGGCTTGGGCAGTGAGTTAAACACTGGCTTGATGGTCATGCCCAAAGAGTGGGGTGAATGGAGTGAAATCCATTTGGTGACCAGTCACAAGTGGTGTTCCCCAGGGCTCAATATAGGGGCCAATTCTGTTTAGTATCTTTGTCAATGACCTGGGTGAGGGGATCAGGTGGACCCACAGTAACTTTGCAAACAAAAATCTGCCTGATTGTGCAGAATTATTGATCTGCTTGAGGATAGGGAGGTTCTACAGTGGGATCTGAACAGTCTGGTCAAGGTCAATTGTATGAGCTTCAACAAGGCCAAGTGATACGTCCTGCACTTGGGCCACAACCACTCTATGCAAAGATACAGGCTTGTTGAAGAGAGGTTGGAAATCTGACTGTTCAGAAAAGAACCTGGGGTATTGATTGATCCAGCCAGCTGAAGTTGAGCCAGCAGTGTGCATGCACAGGTGGCCAAGAAGACCAGCGGCATCTGGGCTTGTACCACAAACAGTGTACCCCGTAGAACTGGGGAAGTGATTGTACCCCTGCACTTGGGCCTGCTGAAGATGTATTGTGCTTAGTTTTGGGCACCTCAGTACAAGAAAGAAATTGAGGTGCTGGAGTATGTCCAAAGAAGGGTAATTAAGCTGATGAAGGGTCTGGAAAATGAGCCCTAAGAGAGGCTGAGGGAGCTGGGGCTGTTCAGTCTGAAGAGGAGGTAGCTGAGAGGAGACCTTGCTGCTGTCTACAGTGTCACAAATAGCAAGTAGCACAGTACTCTAGGTGAGGTCTTACAAGAGCAGTGTATAGGAGGAGAATCACCTCACTTGATCTGCTGGTCACACTTGATACAGCCCAGGATATGGTTGGCCTTCTGGGCTGCACTCATGCATCACCAGCTCATTTGGGGTTCTCATCTACCAACACCCTCAAGTCCTTCTCAGTACTGCTCTCAATCCATTCACCACCCAGCATGAATTTGTGCTTGGGGCTACCCCAGCGCAGATGTAGAACCTTAGAGGACCCTGCATTGTCTGGCCACGGGCTTGTTACCGTTGGGTTAATGGTTGTACTTAGAGGTCTTTTCCAACCTAAATGATTCTATGAACTAAAACATAAGGCAGGCTAGAGAACAGACTGTTCCACACACCATGCAGGGCTGAATTACACAAGAGCGTGGTCTTGGTAGAGTCAGGTCAATGATCTCAAAGGTCTTTTCCATCAAGATTCCATGAATCTAAGGTACTCAAAATGATGAATGACTCCTACAGAACCCAAATCACTAATTCTGCAATGGATAAAGGGAAGAAAAGGACAACAGTCAGAGGTGGATGCAGAATTCAGGTTTGCCAAGTTCTATTGACAATCACAACTGTCCTTGGCAGTGACTTTATGTGTTAACAAAATACTGCATCCTCTGCACAGTTTAGTCATCAGCACATGTATTTACACTAAAACAAAGTAAAAATAATGACAAAAAACAGAAGGTCAAAATATTATCTGTGCTGGATAGTACCAAAGGTTTTTATCCCGTTTTATCCCATTTTTTCTCTCCTGAGCACTTTTATTGGCCTCTCTCTCATAAATTAATAGCTTCTATTTCTGATGTTGTTGCATCTGGGGTGAGGATGAGGAAGGCTAAGATCTTTCAGTGCTCTATTAGCTCTTCTTACACCTGTCACCCAGATATTGGGGGTTGTATAAGCTAACTTCTCTGCCCCCATGGAATACTGTGGCATAGATCAGCTACCTGCCACCCATTTGGTCACCATGGTTTTGGTGACCAGCTGATACAGTGAGGGTGGCTGTGGCCCTGTCACTTGGCACAAAAGGTTGTCATCCACTTCTCCAGTTCACCTCTCCCAGCAGTTAAGGGTGCAGCAAATTCATTGCTTAGAGTTATCAAAGTTTTCTAGACTGAGTTCTCAGAAGAATTGGGATGACCACATGCTAGGAAGAAAATTGGGTTATGTTCTCTTCAACTTCCATCTTGCTTGAGTCAGGAAACACATCTTCTCTCACTTGCTTACTCTGCATCAGAAAAAGCTGAGAAGGCACTTTCTAGCTTGAAAAGCAGTGTTTTGAAACCCTACTCCCATTGCTTTTAGTGCTTTGACTGATGCATCCCAAGTGTGAGCAGAAACCAGGCCAATGCTACCTGGGAGGTGCTTGTAGTTTGCTCTGTTGCTTGACATTCAACCAGGAAGCAAAGGCTGATTCTCTGCTACTTTGCTCGTCAGGTAACCTTGCTCTGTACTGAATTTTGATGCACACTCTGATATTAAATTGAGGCAGATAAACCCATATTTCAAAAGTTTTTGTTGTTTAACTGAGAAAGAAACCCACATTTCAAATGTTTTTGTTGCTTAATAAAGACAGTAATATCTGAGCCTCCAGAATTCTTCATTCATAGGATCATAGGATCAATATATTTACTGTTCACCCAGTGTTCTCATAGCAAAATCATAGACTCGTTAGGGATAGGAAGGGACCTCAAAAGATCATCCAGTCCAATCCCCCTGCCACAGCAGGATCACCTACACCAAGTCACACAGGAACACCTCCAGGCGGGTGTTAATCCTCTCCAGTGAAGGAGACTCCACCACCTCCCTGGGCAGCCTGTTCCAGTGCACATCAGGATTCTTGTTAAGGCAAAGTTTTCTAGAAACAGGATAAATGTCCATTTCTGTCTCACAGAGATGGCAAAAGACTGTTGACCTGTGAGATTAAATCAGACAAACTGAAAAGAGCTTAAACAAACACACAGAGGACTAGTTATCATGTTAAACTCTCTTTGAATCTATTAGCCTACCAGGGACTGTGTATGGATTTTTGGGACATAATTAGAATTAGATTTTTTGATGTTCCCTTTTGAAGTGATATTTTAATTTAAAGTGATGACCTAAATTAAACAGACACCAATAAAAAGATTTAAAAAGTTTAAAAGCTGATGAGAAGTTATCTAAACTACAAATGAATCGACACATGTCACTGGGAATTTCAGATTGATCCAAAAATTTGCTTTCAAAAGCTCGGTTGGTTATTTCACAAAAATGTCTTAAATGGAACATGTTGCTCTCCTGGAGCTATTATTACTTCTTCATTCTCTGAGCTTTTAATTCTCATTGTACGGAATAAGAAGATGAATATTCATACAGGGTTTTTTTTCTGAGATGACAGTTATTTCTCTGTGCATGTGCCAGTCCTAACAAGAAAAATCTGAGACTGCAGCTTTCATGAGGAGACTACCAGTGCTACAAGAGAGCAGCAAGGAACCCTGTTTTTCACATTGTTGTGTGAGGTCATTGAGACCTAACTGAAATCTCAGAAAGGTCCACGCTGTCACGGTCAGAACACATCACTGACCAACTGCCCTTTTTAGAAATAATGCTTTTAGCTCATTGATTGTCTTTCTACAGAACAAATTCCAAATGCCTGAGCTTTGTGTAAGGGCTTCTCATTAACAGAGATACTAGTGAGAGGAGATCTCAACTCCTGACACCCTTGCAGAGTGGCTTCTGGAGGCCCCTTCTGTTCAAAATCAGGTGGTGCCATCCAATGTACATCCTGTTTGCTTTGTCACGACCACTAAGAGATGAACTTCTTGTGATGTTTCGGGGAGAATCTCTTGAGGTGTGTTGAAAAGACACTGCTCCTCCATAGCCTGCAGGTGCCTCTGGTTAGAGCATGTGACTCTGAATTCCTGGGGTCATGAGTTTGAGCTCCACGTAGGACATCTTGAGACAGTACTGCAGGCTGACCCTGCTCAAGCAGGGGGGGGTTGGACTTAGATGATCTTTCGAGGTCCCTTCCAACCTCTAACATTCTGTGACTCTGTGGCAATGCTGCACATTCTTTCAGGGGCTGTGTGGTTCTGCTTTGGGTCCTGCTGATGCCTGTCTGAATGCCCAGCAAAGCCAAAGGAAATGGCAAAAGGAAAGGCTTCAGAACTTTACAGGAAAGGTGAGACAATAGCACAGATAAGAGCTTCAGGTTCTCAGCTTCAAAGGACTTCAGATAACAATGGCTAGGGCTTCAAGTGATGGGAGGCATTTGACTGTCTGGCTCCATGTTTTCTGGGATCAAAAGACATGGAAAAACCTCAAAGGCCCTTGAAAAGGGAGGGGACTCAGTAGAGTGCCCAGGCTGTGTCAGTGAAAAAGTGTTAGTGGCCTCCCTCCTCCCACATTAAAGAAGGGAGTAGGCCACTTCTTTTGACGCAGAACTTGGGAGTAAAATAAGTCTTGTTTTTGATAGGGTGGATTAAACTTGGTAAATAATGCTTGTAGGGAACACAACTTGAGAAAGAGTTTTTTCAGTGTTGCATTCCTTCTGGCAAAACCCCCACATGCTTTGCCTTCCACTACAATTTTTTCCTGCACAAGATATCCTGGCTCCGGCACGAGAGCTCTCAGAATGGCCAAGACTGTTTATGTCTGACTGTTATTCATAGCTAGGAGGATGATAAAATGTTGGAGGATGCAATTTAGATGGTTCTGTAAGGGTGCAATGAAACCTGTCACTTTTTAGGGTGCATTCATGAATGGTTGGGAGTATCTTACACTATGGACATCACCCTGTGCATAGAAAGGCCATATAGTCCACATTCAGACAGAATGTTTGTCTTTCCCTCAGGAGACTCCTGAACTGTGGTCATGAGGCCCACCTGGCCAGCATGTGAACATGTAACTACTTGCCTGTAGACGTCTACAGCCCATGTGCTAGCTGACTGCACTAGAACTGCTTGTGGAAACTCATGAGCAAGAACAAAATGATACTGTCAGAAGCTGTCCAGCCTTGTTTGGGTCTGTGGCAGCTATACAGGAACCTGTCACAGCTGTTGTGGTGTTCAAGCACTCAGCGTGACCCGACCACCGGCCAGCTCTTCACGTAGCACTTCGCTGTAAAACATTTCAGTAGGAGTTAATAAACCTGGACTAATTCTGCTGCCGATGTAGAGAAACAGGTGCCTTCAGAACTTACTCATCCTACTTTTTGTATTTGTTTTTGGATGAGTTGACTCAACATCAGGAGCTGCGTATGTCTTTACATTAACAATAGAGAGGCAGGCAGTTTATTGATTGAATTTTCTTCTAATCAGATATCTTACATATATACAAAAAAAAACCCCAAACCTGCAAACTATGACCTACAAGAAACCTTTAAATAGTGGAGTAGCTTCAATTGTAAAGCAAAGCTGAATCCGTGTGCTGTCATCCCAAGTAACTGCATGGTAGCTGTAAAGAGGAAAGAAACCTATTCTGCCATTAATCCACTGGGTTAGGAAAACAATAGCTGCCTTACGTTGCTGTTGAGTGTATTTAAGCTAGATTTGTTGGAAAACAAGTATGTTTTATCAATTAAATGAGCAGACAGTGAAGATTATGGGATCTCTGTCCCTGGAGGTTTTGGACAATTGGATGGACAAACATCTGTCAGGAGCAGTGAGCATTTGTCATGCATGATCTGCTCCACTGCAAGAAGCAGATGATCTTATCAGGCACCCTGTCTCCCTATTTTCTAAGGTTACATCTAGAGTGGTAAGTGGAGCCTGTCTAGTATCAGTTCCTGACAGGACTGTAGCTAGTATAATGCAATGTGCTTCTAATAATGTTAAACCTCCTTAGCCACCCAGAATAAGGTGGCTAAACCCAGCCTACTCAGGATGGACACTGGCTTGTACCAACTGCCAAATCATGCCCAGAAATTATTTGGGAAAGTGCTAACTGATGTCAGACTGAGTTGTGTAGAGACCCTTCTAGCATTTGAACAGCGCAGATGATGAAGACAAATTGTTTGGGAACATTCCCATGCTCAGTTTAATTTACTGGTATAGCCGTAACCTATAATTTTGTGGCCAAATCTGTCCACACCCTCGTCAGAACTGTTCTCAAACTGACAAATGAAATAAAGCTCCATGTTCTCCGCTCCTGAAAACAATCAGTCTTTCACTGCTTTTACGAGTTAGTGAAGATTCCCCGTAGCACTCGTATTTAGACTTCAATCCTCCTTTTCTCAGTAGAGGGCATCCTTAGTACAGTCACTTCAGTAGTCTGTATCCATACAGCAAAGGGTGGGAGCAAACTTCATACTGCCTCCAAAGGAGACTCAACTGAGTAAACGCTTGGTGTATGTGCATGTTTATGAGAAACACTAGGACTTGTGGAATAATTTGGGCCAGTATTCACTTGAACAGGCTTTCACCTCCTCACCTTAACAGGCAAAAAGGGGAAAGAACGACTGGAGAACTAGAAAACACTTGTTAACCTTTCTTGTTTAGCCTCTTCTTTGAGTAGACACAGGGTTAAAGTCGCATATTTAAGTTCTTGTCAGAAGAAGGAGGGGAGATTTCTCCATTTACTTTAATTAAAGTTCTCCACGAGTTCCTTTTCCCCCCTTGGGTTGGAGAGCTTGGCAGGCTTTATGTTTTTTAAAAAACTCCAGCTTGCTCACTAGGCAAATTTTCCCATGCTTTGAAAGCTGCACTGCTTAGGCAATCAAATGTTAATCTGACCACAGTCTAGCTTTTGCTTGCTTCCCAACAGCTTGATATCTATTGCCACGAACGCTGCACCCTCAGATGTCGGGGAGACAGCGATGCCGCTGTCCAGCACGTGGAGCGGTACCGAAGGGCGACACAGCTAATGAATTGATAACACGCATGTGTTCCTCACCCCCAGAGCATGTGCACGGCTAAGGCAGCTGCAAACGATTTATGCTACGTACCAAAGCTACACTAAATCAAGTCAAACGATATTGCCATCTTGCTTTTTTTTTTAATAACAAGACTGAAATATTTCCCACAAAGCTGGTAACGTCTATCTCACAGAATCAGAGAACATTAGGGATTGGAAGGGACCTCCAAAGATCATCCAGTCCAATCCCTCCACCACAGCAGGATCACCTAGACCAAGTCACACAGGAACACATCCAGGCAGGTTTTAAACATCTCCGGAGAAGGAGACCCCACAACCCCTCTGGGCAGCCCGTTCCAGTGCTCTGTCACCCTCTATTAGTTTATAATTTATATAATCCACATGCTTTGCTTTATAACACTCTGCCAGTGGTAAGAATCAAGAGAAAAAATGAAGACAGCCTCTAGGGGCCTGTTTTAACTTAATAACTGGGGGAGTGAGACTGCAACTAAATTGAAGAGGGCACCTCTAAGAAAAAAAGAGTAGAGAAGTGAAAGTCTCAATAGTTAAAAGATCTCAGCCTTTTAAAGGAGTTTTTTCACTGAGTCTATCTGCAAGTAGTTACCACCATGAATATTCTGAAAACCAGATTGATGTTAAACTTGAATTTCAGCCCTTAAATAGACCTGATCGTTACTGCTCATCCTCGACGGCTTTTACGGATACATTTAATGCTCATCTAGGGTTTGGCTACACCTGGCCACAGGGTAGAAACTGCAGCGGGTGTTTAAAAAAGACCTCGTTCCATCTTTATCTAACATCTTCATTATAAGGAGGTTTGCCATCACACTTCAGATAAAAAGTTTAACTTCTCTTTTTTCTAGGCTAAATTTGAATGACAATGATTTTGCTGTGATTGCTTTTGATGATAAACTGGAAACAGCTCACAGTGATGACTACCACATGCATTGGGACTTGGCTTGGCTAGACTCGTGTTCTCCCAGGGAAGCTGGGTACTTCAACTGGATTTCATTTTTTAAAATTTATATCTCACTGAGAAATTTCCAACTTAGTTTCCAACCTATTTATTCACAAGAATCCTTAGGGTTTCCACTAACTATTGCAGATGTTCTTTGCTAGCTTGGGTTCCGCAGTCTTGGAACGAGCTCTCGGGAGTGAAAAGGCCTATTTTATGGGATCAGGCTGCTTATTCACGCTGAAGTCAAAAGGACTAGCTGTATCATGTTGCAAACAACAGCAAATTATCTGAACAGATAGATTCCTTTTCATTACAAGGATAAATGTGCACGTACACGCACACGGAGAGATACAGAGGCACACGCACACATCCGCGTGGACTGTTTGGGAGCAGATCTCAGAAAAAGAGTGAGGGAGGGATGAGGGTAGAAAAAATTGATGGTAGAAAAATGATCCCCTTGGGCTTAGTTCTACTCCTGTCAAAGAGTAATAAAGGGGTTTTGTTTGGTTTGGTTTGTCTTGTTTTTCTCCCAATGAAAACAGATGACTGAGGCTTGATCCTGTTCTCAGCAAAATTATTGTAAAAGCTGGAGCTGGGAGTGGAGAAAAAAAGGCACTTGTTGGTGCTTGCCCAGAGACAGGAGCTTGGTGGTTGAGGGCCTGAAGCAGTGGTGTGACACTGGTGTCAGAAAGTTCGGACTTCTTCATAAAAAAGTGCCCGAGCCTTTTTAGGTGCAGAAGTGAGATGGGTGCAGGGGCAACAAAGGGTCCAGTTTCTCAGAGGTTCTCAGGAGCTGCCAGATAAAATTAGGGTTTTGTGAAAGGCTGAGAGAGGGCAGACACTCATAAATAACGATGCTGTCCTACGTCCTTCAGCAGCACTGCAATGGGGCTTTTCTGGAAGCAAATACAGTGTTAATGCTTTTAATATCCTTTAGAAATTAGTTCTATTTTCTAATGGAGCATTGTGAGTGTTTTGAGGTTGGCTATTTTTTTAACTTAAACTCAAGGGGTTTTTTGTTAAAACAATATTGTCATCTCTTCTTCATCTAGGTGATCCTGCTGTGGCAGGGGGATTGGACTAGATGATCTTTTGAGGTCCCTTCCAATCCCTAATGATTCTATGGTTCTATGATTCTCCCTCTTCTAGAGTATGAAATTTCTCCCTTGACAATTCATAATGAGCTGCACAAACCACATGGCCATGTACTTCCTTGGAGTCACCCTGTCTCCCAGAGGTGCATCTCTGGATTCCAGCTGTACCCTAGGATGCATCTTACTCAATAAAGTTGGAGGTAGAGGGGGTTCATGGCTGGTCACTTGTTATATCCACAACGGAGGCTGTGATGTACTGGGTTGTTTCTGTTTGAGTTGTCAGCATAAAGCTGGAAATGAAGAGAGTTGATAGAAAGATTTAATCTCTAATCCTTCCTCCCAGCCCAAAAATGACGTAAACATTTCTAATATAAATGTGAGCGTTTCATTTCGTTTGAAAGAGCGACAAAGCTTGTGTGTGCCAGGCTGCCAACAGTATTCTGAGCCGCAGTACACAAGTGTTTGCACTGGTCTAGAGTCGAATCATTCAAAACAGCTCAGTGTGAGTCAGGGTTTGATTCATACAATCACAGAATCATTAGGGATTGGAAGGGACCTCGAAAGATCATCCAGTCCAATCCCACTGCCACAGCAGGATCACCTACACCAAGTCACAAACAATATATTCTATATATAATATACATAAAATCACACACATGTATATGTTCTATTCTCTGTCTATATATATTTTTTCTAGATATTCTATTCTATTCTATTCTATTCTATTCTATTCTATTCTATTCTATTCTATTCTGTTCTGTTCTGTTCTGTTCTGTTCTGTTCTATTCTATTCTATTCTATTCTATTCTATTCTATTCTATATATATATTCTAGATATTCTATTCTATATATAGAATACATAGAATCACACACCTATACATATACCTATTTGCATATATGAATATTTAAAATATATTCTTTACATATGATATGTATTACAACTTTATCATAGTTGCTACCCTAACAGCCACTGTCAATCAGGACGCTGAGATTTAAAATTCATGAGTCAATCTATTTCTTCAGAGAAATGTCTTTCAGGTGGAAAATGCTGGCTCCATGAAGGCAGAAATTTTTGCAGAAGTGTTTGTTTTCTTTGCTGGTAATTATTGTCTCCTAACTGGTGAGAAGCCATCTGTCAGAAACGTTCCTCTTCAGTCGCTTTGAGATCTTTACTCTTTGTCTGCTAAAAGGAAAACTAGTTCACTGGCCTTTTCAAAAATAGCTAAGAAAAATGCAAGCGTGAGGACAAGTAAAAAAAGGTACAAGCCCTAGATGAGCACAAAATATTTGGCTGAGATCACACTTCTGTTTGAAGCAAAACCAGCCCCGGACAGTTGAGGCAACAACAGGGAGCTTTCCCATACTTTGGAGCGCTGGCATCCTCCATGGGGTTTTTTTTTGGTTTGGGGTTTCTTGGGTTTTTTCAGAAGGAAAACCACCTCCAGCCGTTCAGCCCAAGAAGCTCCTTGGAACAGGTGGTCTCTAAGCTCCAGGGGGAACCAGCAGGCTGAAAGGGAACAGCTCCCAATTGCCTCCTACCCCAGCCCCAGAAAATACTTCATTATTTCTTTGTGGAAATACAGTCTCTTTTATAGCCGAGGCAGCACAGACAGCTGTTCCATGTATTTCAAATGCTCCTGTTTCTGGGGTAATCATTTAGAGCTGGTAGCTGAACCTCTGAGCAGAGTCTGCATGACTTCTTGAGAAAGGGTGAAAAACCAGAGCCTACAGACTGACAGAAACTTTTCCGGTAGTTCTGGGTCATCAATTTCATTTTTTTTAATGATTCTTCTCTTTCCCTTGCAGCCAGACAGTCTTCCCCCAGGAACGGAGAGAAAATAGGAAAACAATTTGTAAAAGTCTGCTCAAAACTAAGTCTGAATGTGCAGAGTAATCTCTCCCTGGATGAGGAGTGTGTTTTAACCTTGACCAGGCAATACTGCTGCCAGTTCAGTGACTCCAGAAGTTGTGAGTCACATCGTGGTCCATAGAGGAACTGGGGCACGTGCATCATCCTGTGTCACATTTGCTTTTCCCATCGCTACTGTCGGTGTGTGTTGCCAATTCCATTAGCGTGGCTAACAGTTCTAATTTCCTTCTGGTTTATATTGGCTTCAGTGAAAGCCAAGGCAGGAACCCTGCGTTTTCGGTGGCACCAGCAGAACCACGTTTGTCATACTGCAGGACAGCCAAAAGAAATAGAGTGACTTCTGGGAAACAGACTTATTTACATACTATACTCTTGTTAGAGCAATACTGTCGTAGCTGTCTGTCTGTTTAACAGGCTGGGGCACAAAGGATTTGGAGAAAGATTCCAAAGAAGCAGGGAAATGTGGGGGGAAATGAGTGAGGTGCTAGAAACAACAGAGAAAACCAGTGATTGATAGTTACTGAAACACAGAATTGAGAGAGTATTGAGTGACATGGTCCCACCCGACACAGAATGTTGTTTGCTGTGGCAGGGGGATTGGACTAGATGATCTTTCGAGGTCCCTTCCAATCCCTAATGGTTCTATGATTCTATAATATTGAAAAACAGTGGTAATGTAGGAGAATCACAGAATCACAGAGCATCAGGGACTGGAAGGGACCCCAAAAGATCATCTAGCCCAATCCCCCTGACACAGAAGGAATTGAACATGGTCAAATCCACGCTCTTTACATTAAAACCAAAAAAACCCAATCAACAAAGAGGATGCTAAGCACTATAATGGATTAATCCCAGCCACCCCTGGTGTGTGTGGATCCTGCCCTCTGCAAACATCCAAAGCTGGCTCGTGGCATCTGTAACAGCCACACTTGAACCCCTCACTGTCCTTGTCACTTGAATGTTTGGGACCTTTTGTTCCCAGGTGGTAATATGTATGAACAAACAAATATGCCTAACGTCTGCATATTTGTGTAGTATTTTGTCAGGACCAGGAATGGACAATTCCTAAACCTTAACACACTTAAGACACCACAAAAACATTGAAAACTGCTGAGCCTGGCCAATCTCAGAAGGCACCACAACAATCGTCTTGCCGGGTTGTGAGATAGGGGTGATGTAGGAGACTGAAACATTTAAAGATTAAGAAATAAGTATATATATTTTTTAAAGCTTTGTCTGCAATAAACCCAAACTGTAGCCTTTACTGAATTCATGAATCTGCAGCGCACACTGAAGGGGTGTGAAAGGGAGATTGTGCTCTTCATTGATCGACAGACTACCAGAAGTACAGATTAATCACTATAATTTTCTTCAGCAGTTTCAAGGGGTGTGGAGAAGGCTTGCAGAACAGTTCAAATATCTGAATTGCAGAGCACCAAGTGAAAGGAGACAATTGCAACTGATTTCTGTGAGCTATTGGCCAATGGCAAGAGATCTTCTCCTTTTGAGCAGCGTGTATTCCAGATATCTGCTGCTGGCATCTTGGCATCTGCTTCATCGGATGCTATGGTTCCTGCTTTGGATCACATCCTGAGCACATGTGGCAACTAACTTTTATCAGATCTGACAGTAGGCTACTGTTTGATAGACTCGTTTCCGAAAAATGCCGGAACTTTTTGGATTTAAACCAAAACACACCAGTTGGCCACCCTCCAGGGGGCTTCATGCAAAGCTCCTCAGGTTTAAGACTAGTAAGAGGATTGTCTTAGAAATACCTCTAAATCAACTTGGAGACATCTCAAGCCTACAGTTTGTCCCACTCTAGCTGAATTTGCTGGAGAGTTTAATTTCTTAAAGGCTAGTACAGATGATTTTTTAAGATCTCAAGCAATGGAAGCCTGATTGTGACATCTCATTAAATGTTCGGGTCACAGCTGTGAACTTTAAAGCCAAGAAAGCCAAATAAAATAGGGCTGACAAAAACTGTCTTCAGAAACTCTGGGTTCAATGGGAGAATATGAATCTTAAACAGACACGACTATTTCCATGCAGCTTCCACTCTTCAGAGAAAAGCCCTATGGAATTTAAAATGCACAATCACCTTTCAATCAACGCATCTGTCTTTAAAGCAGAGAAGAAATGCTGTGTTAAAGTTTGTGGATGGTTCACAGACTTTCAGAATAGATCTAGTTCTAAATGTTTTTCTACATCTTTTTTGGCTTCATCTCTTTGATTCTGTGGGATTTTTGACATGGATGAGGTAAAGGCCTTTATTACCTGAAACAATAGATATCTTCCCATTTGAAAACCACAGGGTGAGCCTGTGTATGCATGGCTGTGTTAGCATCATGAAGAAGCCACCCTGGATAGTCCTCCTGGGTTGTGAGAAGCACCGTAACTATACGAGCACCGAACTCCCCCAGGCTCATCTAAATTCCCTCTCAACAGCACTTATTAACCTATAGAAGAGTTTGTACTGATGTAAAGTGGTTTTGGGTGATTGGCAGTAACCTATTTAGATTTCACTTGGCCTTTTGAGGCATCACATCCTATTGAGCAGGTTCTTCAAAAGTAGCTGTAAGGAAGAAAACACTTGGGTGAGAGATGACTCATCCAGTGCAAGTTAAATTCACTGCATCCCCTGTGGAAGGTGTCAGCAAATGGGGATGACAAATGCAGTTATTTACTGTTGAGCCTGATCTTTGAAGTTATCTTCCAAGAAATGAGGAGGCTAATGTATGGTGAAGAGGAGGAAAATGTTTCTGTTGTGGTTGAACAGGTTAGCCACAGGGATAACAATCTGGTCTAAGACACTAGTTCAGGGAGAACTGGATATAGCAAGCGGGGTTAAGGACAGCAAGAAAAATGTCTATAGGTGTGTCAAGGACAAGAGGAAGACTAGGGAAAATGTAGGGCCACTCCAGAAGGAAATGGGAGAGCTGCTCACTCAAGATGCAGAAAAGGCCAAGGTACTCAATAACTACTTCACATCTGTCATCACCAGCAAGGACTGTGGTCATGCCTTCCATGTCGTAGAGACCAACAGCAGTGACTGGGAAAGGGAAGATCCCCCCCACTGTAGAGGAAGAGCAGGTTTGAGATCACCTGAAGAATCTGAAGGTGAACAAGTCTATGGGACCAGATTGGATTCACCCACAACTCCTGAAAGAGCTGGCAGATGAAGTTGCAAATCCACTGTCTCCATACTCAAAAAGCCATGGCAGTCTGCTGAAGCTCCCACTGACTGGAAAAGGGGAAACATGGCCCCTATTTTCAAAAATGGAAAAAAGGGAAACCCAGGGAACTACTGGCCAGTCAGTCTGACCTCTATGCCTGGTAAGATCCTGGAGCAGATCCTCCTGAAGGCTCTGTTAAGGCAAGCCAACACAGCTTCACCAAGGGTGAGTCCTGCCTGACCAACCTGGTGGCCTTTTACAATGGAATCACTTCCTCGGTGGAAAGAGCAACAGATGTCATCTACCTGGACCTGTGCAAAGTATTTGACACTGTCCCGTATGACATTCTGGGGTCTACCCTGAAAGGATATGGAAGATGTCCAGAGGAGAGCAACTCAAATAATCAGAAGGCTGGAGCACCTCCCTATGAGAACAGGCTGAGTGAGTTGGGGTTGTTCTGCCTGGAGAAGAGGAGGCTCCAAGGTGACCTTATAGCAACTTTCCAATATCTGAAGGGGCCCACAAGAAAGCAAGGGGAGGGCTTTTTTGCATGGGTGCCTACTGAGAGGACAAGGGGAAAGGGTTACAAACTTGAAGAGAAGACATTTAGGTTAGGTTCTCTCTCTTAGAAGAGAAGACATTGGGAACAAACTCTTTCCTGTGAGGGTGGTGATGTGCTGGAGCACGTTGCCCAAGGAAGTTGTGACTGTCTCATCCCTGGAAGTGTTGGATGGGACCCAGAGTAACCTGATCTAGTGAAGGTGTCCCTGCGTATGCATTGGGATTGGAAGTAGATGATCTTTAAGGTCCCTTCCAACCCTGGCCACTCCATGATTCTGTGAAATGCCTCTGCCTCCCCACTCGTGCACTGGAGCACATTGAGAGAAGAGTCATTCCAAAGCACGAATCTGATCCCAGACTGTGTGTGAGATTTTAAAACAAAGGTCTAGAACTTCCAGGAATGTACGTAGAATGACTGACACGTACCGCAGCTCCCACCATTTTGAGGTGATTTTATTATTCTGGGGGCAGTCCCTCCATATGATGCAGCTTATGGTTTCCAGTAATAACAAGAGGTTTTCATGCTTGTTTGGCTGGTAGCTGGCTGGTGCAATGATCACTGCCATTTGAATTTAAAACTCCACTGCCTCTGCAAGAGCCAGGAATTTCATTCACCACATGTGTCTGGGCTCCTTTACGTTATCTTAACACACACACATAACTGTCAGGCGAGACTTTGACAATGAAATTAGTGTCATGGATACAAAAAATAAGGGCCTTAACTTCTAGGGGCACCTGTTTGCAGCAACCAGGCAGGCTCAGTCAGGGTGTGTGTCAGTCTGCCCCTGCAGCTGTTCAATTACCATAAAACCCGTAGTATTTATTAAGTTTTAAGCCTTTCTGGACTCCATAGCTGTGGCTTACAAAGGGAGGCTGTAATGCTATGTCTGGACTGCGATAATGGTTCAGATAAAGGTCCAGCATGTGACTCTTGATGATAGCATTAAGCCCATTCGAAGGAACTATATCAAACTACACGCAGTAAAGCAAGCAGCAACCATGAACCATGGAGAATTAATGATTAACTACTCGCTGCATGCTTCGCTGGGAACGGCGCTGCCGTTGAAGGAGTCCCCCGCCTCCGCGGAAGCAGAGTTACTACAAGCTGAACATCACAAGTGCACTGCTTCAAACTCTGTGTGCGTGTGTTTTGCAGAGCAAGAATGACCTTTTGCAAATAAATGTCAGGTCTTGTACATGTTCTGTATAGACAAGACACCCCTGTGCCTTCAGAAGACCTCCCCCACCCCACAGACTCTGAATTTAATGGTGGTCCCAGGCATGTCCACACGTGTTCAGCTGGTGTCAGAGCTCCAGTCCTGACACACAACCAAATGCTTTGACAC
Organism: Rhinopomastus cyanomelas; assembly: GCA_013400115.1. Lineage (NCBI taxonomy): Eukaryota > Metazoa > Chordata > Aves > Bucerotiformes > Rhinopomastidae > Rhinopomastus > Rhinopomastus cyanomelas. The sequence continues at coordinate 54,399 of VXBP01003693.1, forward strand.
TGTTTTACATCTTCATTACTTTTAAAGAGTATTTGCATTTTTTTTCTGGGAGAACGTTGTGTGGGACCACAGTCATTGATCTTCATGCATGCTGTAACAGCAGCAATCCGTAACATTTGAAAGCTGACTTTGGAGGTTCCACCTTGTAAATAGTTACACCCACAGCTTCAAGCTAACATCATTGAGAGAACTGTCTGGAAACCCAGGAGAATCTGATGCTGTGGCTACTGACAGGCTGTGAAGGTGGCATCCATTTCTCTCTGCTGGTGGCAGTGAGGAATTTCTGGCTGACAACGGGTCTCGTTTGTGCAAGGTGTAAGTCTTGGCTCCTGCTGCACTGGCACTTCAGTGGGAGCTGGAAAAAGTGGATAGGAGCATCTTCTTCCAGAGATGAAATCTTACTGTCACCTGGTGTGTTGTGGGTCACCACCGTCAACAGCTTGAGAGCCAGCCTCCTCGGATTCAGGGCTGGGGAGCTGTGAGCTGGGGACTCTCCTGGCCCTGCACATCCCCACAGGCAAGCAGCAAGCAGAATCCTGATCTGCCTTCCTATTGTGAGCACCATGGATGCACAGGAGAGGAGCGGCGCTGTACGAAGCTCTTTCTGGCATCAGTGAAGGAAGGCAGCTGACTCCTAAGGTGGCTTCAGCCTGCCTCAGGTGTAGATCACCTAATGGTAGAGCGCTGCACTGACAGTGTGAAGTGATGAGGGTCCAGCCTTACTTCTTGGTTAAGTGCCAAGTACAGAAATATGTTTATGCCAGAACAGTTCTATTCATCTTGCTGTTGTGAGTGGTCCTAATGACAGTGAGGATGAGCTCCAGCACACAGAGGAAAGCAGGCTGTGATCTCTCCAGAAATCTACAGATTTTCTGTGTTAAACAAGTACCTAATGGTTCAGGTCAACGTGCAGGCTTAGTCATGTGTGGGAACTGTCTTGCTTATTTCATTCGGGCAAAGTCAGGGCTGTAGTTTACAGTCACCTATCAGAGTCCCTCTACATTCAGAGCAGACAGAAGGCACCTGCAGGAGCATGTTCAGCACATCCTGAGCTATGGATGGATGGCTGAGCTAGACAGCCCTTCAACAGGCTATCCTTCTTCACTGCCTGTGGAGGTAGACAAGAGAAGATATTATTTCTTTCTCATTGTGGCCAAGAGGGCCAACAGCATCCTGGGGTGGATCAGAAGGGGAGTGGTTAGCAGATCCAGAGAGGTTCTTCTCCCCCTCTACTCTGCACTGGTGAGACCACACCTGGAGTATTGTGTCCAGTTCTGGGCTCCTCAGCGCAAGAGGGATGTGGAGCTGCTGGAGAGAGTTCCGCGTAGGGCAACGAAGATGATGAAGGAGGTGGAGCACCTCCCTTATGAGGAGAGGTTGAGGGAGCTGGGTCTCTTTAGCTTTGAAAAGAGGATACTGAGGGGTGACCTCATTAATGTCTACAAGTATTTGAGGAGTGGGTGTCAGGACGATGGAGCTGGGCTGTTCTCGGTGTCATGTTGTGTTAAGACAAGGGGCAATGGTTGTAAGCTGGAACATAGAAGGTTCCACATCAACCTGAGAAGGAACTTCTTCATAGTGAGGGTGATGGAGCACTGGAATAGGCTGCCCAGGGTGGTTGTGGAACCTCCATCACTGGAGATATTCAAGACCCACCAGGATGTGTTCCTGTGTGACTTGGCCTAGGTGATCCTGCTGTGTCAGGGGGATTGGACTAGATGATCTTTCGAGGTCCCTTCCAATTCGTAATGATTCTATGATTCTATGATTTCTGGAATTAGCTGGGTGTCTGAACTTAAAAAACCCCATGTTTATCTGAATTTATGAGAGGAGACAGTCCTTGCTACGTGACAGCCTGATTTTAGTGTTCCATGCATCAAACAGCTTCTCGAATTTGACTGTCATTGCAGTCCAACACCTCTTTGTGGATGTATCACAGCCCAACATCACAGCAGGACCTAATGAGTATCATATGAGCTTGTGAGACCCTGGGTCTTTGAATGCACGTCTGTGTGTGTGCACACGTAGGTGTGTGTGTGTGCACGTCGCTAAAGGGAAGAGGTTAAGTGGGTTTGGGTACAGGAAGTGTGATCAACCACCCTTGGTCAGAGCTGCAGCTAGCTCCAGCTAGCTGTCCTCCCTGAGACAAATCTCAGGATGCCCCAAGCCAGTTGGTGCCAAAGCACTTCTGATTCAGCAGCAGAGGCACATCTACTGCCTTTCCTGTAGCAACATTAGACTCCCAAGTGTTGAACGGGCTTGAGGTACAAATAAAGCACTGGGTTTCAAGGAAGAAGTTCAGAAGAATCATGACTATATTGGAAGGCTTCAGTTCCTCACAAAAGCCATTTGAAGACATTTGAGATGCTCTGAGGCTTCCAAACATGTCCAGCTAGTGCTGGGAAAGACAACACAAGACCTACGTGGGATCTGCGTCTGGCATCGAAGCCAGGCACCACCAGGCTGCGGTACCTACAGCAGCAACAAGGACATATGCTTAGAAAAAATAACCTTATAGCATATGGTATGTAAATCTGATCACAGCCCTACTCATTTTCATTAAGGAACTGATTCCTACATTTCTGATTGTTTTCTTCTTTTTCTATCAATCAGTTTAGAAGATTATTATAACCTTACTGAAAATAACCAGCGTTTCACATTATAAGTAGGTGCTATTTACCCCACTGGCAACTGTTGATAAATGTGAGATGACAAAAACAGGCCAAAAAGGCATGTATGACAAAGGGGAGCAGTTCCTAATATTCAGCATTAATTTGAAACCTTTTGATTTGGAAAGGAATTCCTTCTTTAAAAAAAAAAAAACAGATTTGGAATCAGATACATTTTTCTCCAAGCTGCTTTTTAAGCTGATCATCACTTTACATTCTCCAGTTTTAGAAATAATAATAAAAGAAGTCATCCTTGCATACAAACCCACATTTTCTCTTAATTTAGTGGCTGCTGTCCAGAGCAGGAAGTTGAGAGAATAAAGCAATTTTATAGCTGGAGTAAGACAAACAGGACATTCCTGAGAGGGATGCTATTTATACTCCTTTTGTATTTATATATCCTCTTTTGTCCTTCTCCCCATTCCACTGGCTGTAATTAAAAACCAAAGCTTCTGAAGTAATTTTACGTTTCCTTTTCAGTGCTGGTGCTGTTCTGTCCCAAACAGATATGGTGATGGTGTGACTGGTGGTGTAGGCAAGCCAGAGAGGACAGCTAGCACTTTAACCTGTGCTGTTTAGATCTACCTGCCCTTTGCAGCTGGGTCATTGCAATGAAAGAGGTGCTGGTGGTTGGCAGCAAAAGGTCTTGGCAAAGGAGACAACGTTACCCCAGCAGCACGTCCCACAGGATCTGTGCTGGTGCCACCGGGTAGAGACTGTGAAGCTTCAGGACCTGCGTGTCTCAAAGCCAAGGGAAAGCACTGCTTGGTGTCTGTTGAAATTTCCCTCTCAAGCAATGAGGAGTAAATAATTTGATTTCCCCCCTTCTTTATTTGTTGGGAGCTATTTTGGGTGTAGAGTTATGGAAGGTACAGTACCTGCTTCCAAATAACCCTCTGTGTGGTGTGTGAAAGTGCAGGGCACTGGTCCTCGCTCAGGGGAGCAGTTACAAATGCAGAGTCAGCCTGGAGGGCAGCTTCCTGATTTATTTTCATTTCTGGAAGTGTTTTCCATGCAGAACCGAGCAGCTGGTGCTCTCTACTTAACGCAAAGTTTTGTTGTATGAGAAGATTTGAAAGGAGATGCTGAAGAGATGTTTACCTGTTACTGTGCTGGACTGAGGATCAGTTACTACACTTGAGAAGTGAAGTAGGAAATGTAGTGTGGCAGGGCATCAGGAGTTAAAGGGCATTTGAATAAAATTCTGCTCAGTTCTGTTATGTTACTTCGAGTCCTATTTCACCAAAACATAAGTAGGATGAAGTATTAATCAGTTAAGAGCTTCAGCTCCTGGGCAAATGCACTTTGTGCATCAAGCTTGTGGCATGTCAGGCTTCTCTGGTAACTGTATTTACAGGGGAGAGATGTGGCGGTGCCCCGCTGCAATGGGGGGTGGTTAGCAGATCAAGATTGGTTCTTCTGCCCCTCTAGTCTGCCCTGGTGAGAACACACCTGGAGTATTGTGTCCAGTTCTGGGCTCCTCAGTTCAAGAGGGATGTGGAGCTGCTGGAGAGGGTCCAGCAAAGGGCAACAAGGATGATGAAGGTGGTGGAGCACCTCCCTTCTGAGGAGAGGCTGAGGGAGCTGGGTCTCTTGAGCTTGGAGAAGAGGAGACTGAGGGGTGACCTCATTAATGTCTATGAATATTTGAGAGGTGGGTGTCAGGAGGATGGAACCAGGCTCTTCTCAATGGCATCTAGTGATAGAATGAGGGGCAATGGTTCTAAGCTGGAACACAGGAGGTGCCACATCAATATGAGAAGGAACTTCTTCCCAGTGAGGGTGACANTTACCTGTTACTGTGCTGGACTGAGGATCAGTTACTACACTTGAGAAGTGAAGTAGGAAATGTAGTGTGGCAGGGCATCAGGAGTTAAAGGGCATTTGAATAAAATTCTGCTCAGTTCTGTTATGTTACTTCGAGTCCTATTTCACCAAAACATAAGTAGGATGAAGTATTAATCAGTTAAGAGCTTCAGCTCCTGGGCAAATGCACTTTGTGCATCAAGCTTGTGGCATGTCAGGCTTCTCTGGTAACTGTATTTACAGGGGAGAGATGTGGCGGTGCCCCGCTGCAATGGGGGGGGGTTAGCAGATCANCGAGCAGCTGGTGCTCTCTACTTAACGCAAAGTTTTGTTGTATGAGAAGATTTGAAAGGAGATGCTGAAGAGATGTCTATGAATATTTGAGAGGTGGGTGTCAGGAGGATGGAACCAGGCTCTTCTCAATGGCATCTAGTGATAGAATGAGGGGCAATGGTTCTAAGCTGGAACACAGGAGGTGCCACATCAATATGAGAAGGAACTTCTTCCCAGTGAGGGTGACAGAGCACTGGAACAGGCTGCCCAGGGGAGTTGTGGAGTCTCCTTCACTGGAGATGTTTAAGACCCGCCTGGATGTGTTCCTGTGTGACTTGGTCTAGGTGATCCTGCTGTGTCAGGGGGATTGGACTAGATGATCCTTCGAGGTCCCTTCCAATCCCTAATGATTCCATGATTCTGTGATGTGCAAAGCCTCTCTGTGAGTTTCAGCCTGGATGGATATTTTCTCAGTCTGTACAGACAAATAGAGGTTTGGGTGCTTGGTTTACGTTCTGGAGCTCTTCATAGGTGCATAACACTCTTCACTGAATGTAGAGGGAAACATCTTGCATCATTTATCAGGACTGTGTTGCTCAGTAATGGTGGGTGATACACGTCAGGTGGAGGCACATAGGCCTTAGAGCTGAGTGAGTAACTACCCTGGACGTGGATGTAGGCTGCTGTGTAAATAAAGTGGTTCTATTGTCACCATCAACTCAGAAAGCAAAACACCTGGAAAGAGTGCTGGCTCACGGACTCCAAGTAGCTGGGAGCAGATAACAAACAAAAAGAGGAAATGTTTCAGGAACACACTGGCCCTTGGTGGCTGCATCTACACAGCCAAATACATTTGTTCCAGCTGATGGAAAATAGCTGCGTTGCTGTAGCAGGGGCTGTAGCTGGGGTGGAGCTGGGGCAGCAGCTGTGAACATCCACATGGTCTGGTGGGAGTGATCTTCTAGTTGTGTCTCCCTGGCTTGGATCTAGTGTCACAAAGAATCAGTTGCCTTTTTTTCAAATAAAGCCAGAGAGCTAATTAGTGTTTATGAATTAGCTCGGGGACATTAGATAATCAGGAATGTGTAGGGCTGTGCCAAGATATCTGGCAGTGTCACAACTGGCATTATTTCCCAAATTATTTCCTTATGTGAACAATGTGCTGGCTGTGGTGGATGCCTCCTGAGATACCTGTCCTGCACCAACCAAGATTAACTGGATTGAGACTAACAGAGGGATTGGAATTAACCGCTGGTGCACTTTGGACACCACAGTCCTTTAATGAATCTAATTATAAGGGCTTTTATAACGTGGTGTTGTTTATACACGGTTTTGGGCAGGAGCTTTGTGCCATCAACACAAAATGCCCTCATGAAAACCAGCAGCAGAACTATCCTGCCATCAGAAACTCGTGTCTTTGGGGATTTAGGAGTCCCCATAAGCAAATGGAATGAACACACTGAAACAACGCCGCGCTAATTGGAAGGGCTTTTCCAGGATGAATAAATGCTCTTTCATACAAATCCAAACAGTGCCAGGCACAGCGGAGGCTGATCCCCATTTGGGATCTACAGGCAGTGTAAGAAAACGGCACGGTCACCTTTTTGAAGGTGAAATAGAGGTGGCAGAGTTAAATCCCTCAAAACAGTGGAGCTCTAGCGGAAACAAGCGCTGTCCAGTGTCAAGTGACATAAAGAAATGCTGATATAAACCAGTAAAACATACTTCAAACCATCTCTTCCATAAAGCCAGTAACTGGTTTGAGAAAAGCTCCGTCATACCTAGAGCTTTTCCAAATCAGTAATGTGCGTAAGAGCTGTCTGGCAGATGTGGAGTAAGTCCAAGACAAATGCAGAACGTGCTGGACAGGCTGCACGTGCAGTGCAAGGGGCGCTGAGTGCTCCGGCTGCCTGTCGGCTTGCTGCTCCCCGGAGGTGTCAGGTGAAGGTGGGTGGCCAGAGAGGGCACCTCGGAAGAGACAGGACTAGGCTGCCTTGTGGCTGGTGACCTCAGACATAAAGCTTTTTGACCTGTGCCAGGGCCAGCAGACATCCAGAAGTCACAAACCGAACGTGCCTAGAGTGAGCATCTCAGCAGAAGAGGGGTGGGAGGACAGTTTAAAAAAGTTTGGAAAAGCCTGCTATGTGCTAGAGTGCCTGGGACACCGACATAAAGCAGATCACAGCTCTTCTTTACCTTTTTGATGCTAAAGCGGTTTATTTCTTAAAACCTTTTTGTTTATAAGCTTATACATGTTAAAACATGACCACAGTAACACTTTGCTAATCAGTGATGCACTCTAGAACGGAGCAGCGGTTCCTGATCGTGGAATGGGCAGTGCTCAGCCCGGGTTCCTGACTGGCTCTGGGGACCTTCAATGCGTGCCCTTATTTCACTGCAAAGCCCTGGCAGACTTTGCACATTAAAATTCTAAACTGTCTAAGTAGGTGTGAAACTAATTTTCTGTTTATTTTTTAAAACCCACCTATGATCATTCAGGGCCATCCACGCCGCTTTGGGAGGGCTGCAGGTGGGCCCTAGGAGACAATAAAGCCCACCTCAGAGAGGAGAATTTCTTGAGCACCATAACCCGAATATTTATGGCTTCTGGAATCGCTGTAGCTACTTATCCCTGTTTCCAGCCGCAACTTTTCTTAATAAGAAGGGCTTTGAAAAACTTGCTAAATCTGGACATAAAAGGAAACAGAAGTTTTCCTAGTGCAGTGGAATTTTTTGAGAGTCACATAGTAGCTTTATTGATGAAACAAGGAAAAAAGCACTTTTCCACCAGACTTCGCAGAGCTTATTTACAAAACACAGGATCCTTTCGTTAACGTGTAGGGAGGTTTCCTGAAGAGTGAGGATGCTTATGGAGCCAGTCACTTAATCAGTGTGTTACCTTACTCCTCTGCTGGTGATGTTTTAATGTTTATGAGAGGCAAACCTTGAGGGGAAAAAACCAAAAATCCTTCGAGGAGAGCTGAGAACTCCGAGATGTTTTTGGGTTTTAAAGCTTTGTTTAACATGGGAACATGTGTGCTATGTCCTATTCACGCAGACACAAAATACTTGCAGATGACCTTGTGATCTATAATTTACATTGAGGAAACATAGAATGCTTAGGTTCCAAGGGACCTTTAAAGGTCATCTAATCCAGGGCTCCTGCAGTAAGCAGGCTCTTCTTTAACTAGATCAGATTGCTCAGGCCACCATCTGGGCTGAACCTGAATGCTTCCAGGGATGGGGCTTCTCCCATGTCTCTGGGCAATGCGTTCTGGAGTTTCACAACTATCATTGCAAAGATGTCTTATTTATATTCTGTCTAAATCTTCTCTCCTATAGTTTACCCATTGTCCTACCATCACAGGCCTTGCTACAAAACCTTTTTTTCACCTCCCTTATGAGGAGAGGCTGAGGGAGCTGGGTCTCTTTAGCTTGGAGAAGAGGAGACTGAGGGATGACCTCAATAATGTCTATAAATATTTGAAAGGGTGGGTGTCAGGAGGATGGAGCCAGGCTCTGCTCAGTGTCATCTAGTGATAGGATGAGGGGCAATGGGTGTAAGCTGGAACATAGGAGGTGCCACATCAATATGAGAAGGAACTTCTTCATAGTGAGGGTGACAAGAGCACTGGAACAGGCTGCCCACAGTGGTTGTGGAGTCTCCTTCATTGGAGATGTTTAAAACCCATTTGGATGTGTTCCTGTGTGACTTGGTCTAGGTGATCCTGCTGTGTCAGGGGGATTGGACTGGATGACCTTTTAAGGTCCCTTTCAACCCCTAATGATTCTATGATTCTGTGATTCTATGAAGGTCTTCCTGGAGCCTTCTCCTCTGGAGGCTGAATAGTTACAACTCTTTCAGTCTAACCTCACAGCACAAGGGTTCCCTCCCTCTGATAACTTTTATGGTCCTCCTCCGGATCTGATCCTGCAGGTTCATGTCCTTCTTATGTCAAGGACCCCAGAGCTGGACACAGTACTCCAGGTGGGGTCTGACCGCAGCAGAGTAGAGGAGAATCACCTTCCTCAGCCTGATGGCCGCACTTCTTTTGATGCGTCCAAGGATTCTTTGTGGGCTTGACTGACTCTGCTTTGCAGTTCACTCAGCCACTGACAGAGACCAGAATTGGTCACTGAAGTCCAGAGAGCACTGACAACATGCTAGCTGACCCTCACACTCAGACACCTAATTGGGGTCTCTAAATTAAAGTGTCTTCACATAGAGAGGTAAGCTGCTGTCCTCGGAGAAGTGGAGGGTTGGTGCCTTCAGTTATTTCAGTAGGTATCTGCGAGATGCCCATTGTCTCTCACCAGGTTCCTTCTGGTGCCTCAGAGAGGTTTGGGTCACCTGAGGTGGGTGCTGTCCCTCTCCATTAGCCCCAGTGCAGGTGATCTCTATAACCAAGGTTATCCCAAGAGGCAGATGTGTTGGACAGCAGAACTACAGTTTTAAGTGTTTGTATCCGTAGCTGCCCCCAAGCCTCTACTGGGTTGCATCTGTGCATTGGAGTATGCACCCAATGTGAGACCTTTGATTCTTCTGTGGTGTAGTGTCTGTGCTACCTTTCCCCCCACCTATGTAATGTTTGCTTGTAGCTCTAGCTTTAATAACCGTGCAGACTGCTTGACAGAGCATGTTGATGCAGTTAGGTTGATGCATAAGTGTAAACATGCACGTGGCACCTAGAGTCATAGAACCATTTTGATTGGACAAAACCTTCAGTTAGGTTGACGCATAAGTGTAAACACGCACGTGGCACCTAGAGTCATAGAATCATTTTGATTGGACAAGACCTTCAAGATCATCGTGTCCATCCATTTAACCTACCTCTACTAAGTCCACCGCTATACCATGTCCTCGAGCTCCACATTTACTGCACTGAAGGAAGCATGGCTGGTAGCTGATTCGATTTTTGGTAATTATTTCTCTGCACAGTGAAGAGACAGACAGAATGTGGATGTGGAGCAGTTTTGTGTCCCCTCAGGGCATGAGTTACGACAGAACTGCAGGTAGGTATCAGTGCCACTACCAAGACTGTCAGAAATGAAGCTGTATTTTCAAAGAGTCTGGAACCGACATCTTCATTGCCCTCTGCAGGGATCGTGAGATGAAAAATGCTTCTGCAAATGTGTCCCATCCTTCTCAGCAGGATGCAAAGTTCCTGCCACAGCAAATGGGGTGACCTTAGCTGTTGAACGAGGTTTTAAACTGAATGCTAGCAAGTCCAAATCATCCGGAGAAGCTACGATGCCTTGTTGTGAATGATAAGAGCTAGAAAGTGGTGCAGTTCAGTGCAAGTGTTATTACTGTGGATGCTTAATACGCCACTGGATATGTTTATGTTTATACCACGTGTGCCTGGGTTATTACTACATTTGTAAGCACAGGGACTAAAAGCTAAAGCACCATTTTCTCCCTTGTATTGCCTCTCCAAGTCAGGAGTCAAGACTCTAAATATGTACAAAGAATGAGTCAGCAAGGCCGTTCTCTGAGCTGTGAGTAAACAGCTGCACTGGAGACTATCTCCTGCCAGTTCAACAGCCTTTGATGTGAGATATTGAAAACCCAAGAAACGACGCTCTCCAGCCATAAGGGCTACTCTTCTTGAAGGCAAAACTTGCAGATAATAGCCAGTGAGTCAGATTGTGCTGCCTTTGTGTCCAGACGGAGGAGGCTTTGGTTCTTTAATTAAGTGGTCCGAGTCCTTTTTTTTTCCGCAGTGTTGGAAAGCTAAAATAAAAAGCCTGATTGATTATAGCAACAAGCTGAACACCAGATGTTTTATGAATATACGGCTTCCCGAGCTCACACCCATGTGCATGTAAGAGAAAAAGAAAAACAAAGGACTGTTTATAATTGTCAGAATATTAAAACCTTTGCTTATTCAATGTTCTTTCTTCGCTGCCCCGTTCACGCAGCCAAAAAATTGATTTATGGCACAGACCATTCATTGCCTGAGTTTTGCTTTCCAAACTTGGTAGAAGTATTTCATGGCTATAGTCAGATGTCTTTCTTTATGTAAATTTTGATAATTTGGAGGCTATCTTTAAACCGGTTCCCGAGACTGCGGGCTGCAATAACTCACTGGGTTTTGTGTGCTCTGCTCGGTCCTGTCAAGACAGATTTCCAGGTTCAGCGGCCTTTGCCAAAAGAGAGGAACATTCCCTTCTCTTATTACATAACACTGAGACACTTGAGCTGGAGAGACCGGAACCAAGGCTTGCTGACTAGCAGGTATTTTGCAGCTCTGGGGCTTTCTGCCATGTTTCAGAGTATCTTTTATGGAAATCCAAAGGCTGTTCTATAAATTTGCCAGTGCTGCTGTTACTAGAGCATCAGCCTTTTCCTGAAAGAAAGGCTATGGACCAGAGCTTTCCTGCTGAGCCCATACAAACCCTTCTGTGGGCTTTTACATGGTTTTTATGTTGAGTAATGCAAGAGCTAGTCTAAGAACATATTAAAAACCAAGTTGGTTAATCACACTGTTTTATACTTTCTATTAAAAAACATTATTTTTCCACATTTGCCAAAACCCAAAAATCCTTCCTAGGATTCATTACTATCTTTAACTCTTTGAATGAGAAGGCACTTGAAGTTTCTTTTCAATGGGTTCATTGTTTCACATCATTTGATAGTCCTCCAAAACATACCTCAGACTCCACAGGTTGATTTGTGTCTGGTGCAGCAGCACTTTAAAGACAGACAGCAAAAGTGAAGAGAGGAACCAACAGTGTCCCTGCACAAGACTACTGTTGGCTTGGAATTAAGATCTTGGACTGCCTGAATCCGGGCTCTGCGTGTGTTGGACTTCGATGTCGATGAAATGAAGACTAATGAGTCTGCCGTGTTTGAAGCGTGAGATGGCTAAACCAGCATCACATCAAATCCCCTGCTTTTCTGCTGAAATGCACTCCAGCAGTTTTTACAATCTCTGTATTTAAATGGAGATGACTCCCTTAGTCTTTTCCCTGACTTAAATGTAGACACATGTATGCAGGAGTTTAGCTTGGATTCTGAGACGAATGAGTCTTAGGCAACTGCATGGGGAAGAGTACGTCCATATGTCTTGCTCATGTCTTCCTCCAGAGTAACTTCTGAGCTGATTGTTATGTGACAACCAAGCTAACAGGCAGGAGGTCCCAGAAACTCTAACTTCCTACACGTTTTGTGGGAATTGGTGGGTGCAGAGACAAGAGAGACCCAAATAAGGGCTGCCATTGAAAGAAGAAATATAATCCAGCTCTCTACAGTCTGAAGGGATTGAGGGTAACCGGTTTGCTGCTGGTTGCAGGACAGCATGGGTTGCTGCTTTGCTGACCAAATTGCTGACAGACACAGGAGGCATTTAATGGGAGTGTGGAGGGACACTGGTGGGAGTACACGGGGAAACAAAGCTGGTTCACCCTGCTAGCCATCGAAGAATTTGTGTGTGTGTCTGTACGGATACAGTAAGAACCTGAATAGGCTTTACGTGTGTTCTTGAGGGCAGTGAGCAGTGATGCCTCCTGGTATCGAGTCATCTAACACATCATGGGGTTTTCTTAGGCAGTATTTAACCAAAGAAGGAGAAAAGGGAAAAGAGGCGATTCAGATCACAGCTTAGTTATTTCTGGGGCTTAAATGTTTTGCTAGTTTACCAGACTTCCCAGAGTAGACTCCAAATCTTCATCCTGATGGATAGATCAGCAGTTTTTCTGGTGCAGATAAGGAGAAAAGGATCTGCCAGCACACTTACTCTCAGTAGGGGCACCAAATAAACTTTAACGTCCCTCTTCCATCTATAAGCGGAAATGTCTGATAGTGCATAAATATTTATCACTTTTCCACTTAAAATAGAAGCACCAGCACTGCATTTTGCAAACTAAAGTTTAGAATTCCTGATATTAAAGTGCCAAAAATGTACAGCAGGTTATGCCACAGCCTGGAGAAAATGCAGTGTATTTTTATCCTGTTGAAATTTTATTTCCATTCAAGAAAGGGTCACTGGAAGACTCCCAAAACCAAAATTAGCACACTGTGTCTTCGTGTAAGGCTTGCAAGAGTCTTGATTATCCCTAGATGTAAGTAGGAATGAATCTTTTCCATTTTTCTTTAGTGTTTTCCCTCCTAACGTGCAGCCACAGGCTGAAGAAAACAACTTGTGAACTAATGTGTGGATTAATTTGGAGCCCACGATAGGCATGCACACGGTTTCTATAAAGCTCTGCATTACACAGCTCCGTAGATATTTATAGTGCTCTGTAATATTGTCACTGAAAATGAGATGCAAAGGCTTCAGCAGCTGACATATGCTGGGTGGTTAGCACGAGCCCAATTCTTCAAGTATCACTTCTGCCAGAAGTCACAATCTCCTCTGTTCTTGTTTCAACATCCATTTCACTGTGCATTTGTCTTAGCAAGCATCTCGCTTTAAAAACACACCCCTACGATTGTGGTGGGAGGAACAGCATTGGGAAAACGCCTCGTGCTGCAACCATTGCTTTCCTGTAGGGTTTCTCCACAGTCTTTGAAGAAAGTGAGACACTTACAAAATGCAGTGAAGCCTTTTTATGAGTTAAGTCACCCATTCTACTGAGGAAGGTGTTACTAGCAGCCATATCTCTGCACCAGTCATGCCTACTGCCACCTCTGTCAGTCTGCACAGTTCCTGACCTGGCAATGCAAGGCCATTGTGCAACGCTCTCCACATGATGACACTTTCCCAAAGCAGCTTCAGAAGCCAGGCAGGGGGCTCAGCATGTTGTGAGGAGGTCCATCCTATCTGCAGGTGACTCTCACAACACGGGTCACCCTCTTATCAGTGACTGACCACTGAGGAGGGACTAATGTGCTCTGTGAAAGGTCAGGATTAGAGATTTAGAAGTGGAGCAGATCTGATGCATTCAGATCCTTCTGATTTCAGTGGGAGCTGCTCATGAAGGCATTTCTAGAATCTCCACAGAACCACTTGTTCTTTGCTCAGAGTCCTCAAAGCCATTCAGTGGCTCATTTTCCCCTGCATAAAGAAGTGTCTCAGAGTTCTGCCATGTGTCATGGGAGCTAAAGAGTTACTCCAGTGGAGCCCCCATGGCTGTAGGGAGCCGATGCCTTACAGCCTGTGTTGTCCCCTCACGTGTTTCAGTCTCAGAACAGACAACTGCCTTTACAAAGGGGTATGCTTTGAGACTTCAGACAGGATTTAATATGAACTTGCACTACAATACACCTAAATTCCTAGAGATTATGTAGATTTCAGTAACTCAATTTAGATTCAGAGAGCCTGTGCTTACAGCAGCATCTCAAAAACTGGAACCGATGGACTGACCTTGATCTAAAACGATTCTGTGTAGTTTTCACCTAGTGGTACCAAGACTGAAGAGTGGACAATGTAACTTGGAACAGCTGAATGTCTTTTAAAAGGGGTAAAGAATGGAAAATACATGAAATATCAGACAGTTTGGCAGTTAAAGCAGACAGAAGACAGAAAGAGGGATCGTGATATAATAAATACGTGAAGGAAAGAAATAATTCTTTCTCTACTTTTTCCACACGCAGGAACACTTAGATGCAACTTGCTTTTTTTAACTGCACCTATGTCAAATGCATGAGGAACCTGATAATGACATTAATACTAACAAAAGAGGGAATGTGATAGCTTGAAATATGCACACTGTGGTCTTGGATTTATTTTACACAAACCAGATGGGATCAGCCAAAGATAATCCCTGTCACAGAACAGACGCAGTGTTTCTCATTCAGATATAGAACTCTGCTATATATAGCCTAATTTATTATAAACTTTATTCTTCAGAGATGAAATTATTTAACTCCTTATGAAGGATAATAGTGCAGTCCTGAGCCAAAGGCACTTTTCAAAGCTGATCACTTTCGTTAGGATTCATTTCACTATTCCCAGTCCCTAACTTTGTTAGGGCTATTTTGATACCATTTGTTAACGGGAAAGAAGGAGGAAAAGCAGAGGAGCTGCTGGAGAAGAACTATTCTGGTCACATCCTCTTCCATTCAGAAGCAGAGCCTGTGAGGGTCCCCACTTTTTGCTTCACACCCCAGAGCTCAGTGCAAGAGACCCAAGTGCAACGCGTGAGCGGTGTCTGAAGGACGCAGCCTCCATCGCGCCCGTGGAAGCTAGGCTGCCTTCAGTCAAAGGGGACAAAGATCCCACAGATAAGAGGGAGAACAGCTTCATTCCCTTTAGATCCAAATTACAGTGGTGAGTATTTTGGCTGGTGGTCAGGTCTTTCTACTAGGAAAATGAAACCTAATGACTAAATAATGGAGTCACAGTATCACACTATTACTGAGGTTGGAAGAGACCTCATAGATCATCAAGTCCAACCTGAGTCCTTGAGAAAGGCCTTATTCTCCTGTCCCACTGAAATTGTACTTGAAATAAATGTGGAATGGGTGAAGAAAAAGTTTATATGTTTGTGGTGTGAATAGTTGGGAGAAATGGTGACTCTTTGGTTCTGGTGGCTCCCATGAGCCGTGCAAGGCTCACATTTGCGAGGCTGGTTATGTGCTCTGCGATGCTAAAGGACACACACTGAAGGAGGCAAAGGAAAGTTGAATGCTGATCAATATCAGGGAGACATATGCCTCCTCTGATTTGTGAATTCTTCCAAATCTGCATCATAAATGTAGCCCCTCTTCACATTATTTTTCAGAAAGACTTAGACTGAGCGAATGTGTAGACTTTGGATATTCTCCTCATTTTTTTGGTGCCAGCTCAGATTTGCCAAATCCTATTACTCTTGAAGAATCTCTTCCAGCTCAGAATGCCTTTTTAATTTTCTAGATAAATGAACTATTTATTGAAAAGATTTCACTTGGCCACTTTATGGTACAATATTCCTGGATATGATATAGGAGAAGATCA
>VXBP01003693.1:71651-116727 GCA_013400115.1 Rhinopomastus cyanomelas
AAAAGAGAAAAGACTACTTTTCATCTGACTTAGCCTCATATACTTGTGTCACCTCTGATGCAGTTGAAGGGATGACTAGAAAACTTGGTCTAACACTCCTGTAATTTCCTCAATTAACTGTGGTGGTGACAAAGACCAAGCACTCTGTTACTTAAGGCACACCTGACTGGTGTCTGTCCGTGAAGCAACATGACTTCTGAGGTCAGGGTATCTCCAGATGGTTTCTTCTAAATAATAGTCCAGCGGCAGCACTGTCTAGTTGTTAGAAATAAAAAGAAGTGCCCTTGAAATATTTCAAATACTCTCGAGTACTTGAAAGGGAAACACTCATTTAATAAAATGTAGTCTTGAACAATGGAAAGTGCGAGGGATGAAAACACGTGCACTAATCTTTTGAAACACAGTTTCTCTTGCCTTCTCTTTCTTTGTTCCCTCAGTACACAGTAGAGAACATGAGCGAATCGTCCAGGCAGCTCAGAGATGTGTGCTTAAAGCTGAGTGACTGGATGCCAATGGTATTTTCAAGGGCATGAGAGACATTGACTTAAACGAGGGACTGAAACCACTAGAACATGTTCTTAGGGATATCCTTGCTCCCCTTCTTCTCTTCTGCTCCTTCAGAAAGTGTTTGATTAAATAGAAGAGCTCTCTTGCTTTTTGAACAGTTACCCTTTCAGAGCCAGCTCAGATAGCTTTTTTCAGAATGAGTAGTACCCTCTTCCACAAGTGTCCTTAAGATCGCAGTGTTGCTAACGGTGGTGTAGAGCATTCCTTCAAAGTAGCAGTATTCTGGCCATTAAAACACTCTGAGTCATAGAATGGCTTAGGTTGGAAGGAACCTCAGAAATAAGCTAGTTTCAACTGCCCTGACATGGGCAGGGACACCCCTTGCTAGACTAGGTTGCCCATAGCCCCATCCAACCTGGCCTTGAACACTTCCAGGGACGGGGCATCCACAACTCACTGGACAACATGCTCCAGTGACTCACCACCCTAGTATTGACAGATTTCTTCCTAAGATGCTATCTAAATCTACTTTTTTTATCTTGAAACCATTCTCCCTTGTCCTGTTACAAGAGATCCTTGTGAAAGTCCCTCTCCAGCTTTCCTGTAGGCCTCCTTCAGGTACTGGAAGGCTGATACCAGAATTTCTCTTTTCCAGGTAGAGCAACCTCAATTCCTTCAGCCTGTCGTCATGGGAGAGGTGCTCCAGGCCTCTGATCATATACCTGCTGCAAGGTCACCTGTGTGTTACACATTATGAATAACACATATTTATACTCTATGTATTATACCTTCTGTATTGCAAGTGCAAGTCTGGACAGTAAAAACAGGGTCACCACAATGAAAAAGAGCTAACATGAGATGATCAAGCTCTTCCAGGACTCTGAACACATGTGTGAATAAAAAAACTACATGGAAGCATGTGTGCCATAACGGTTCTGCTTTCAAAGGAGCTCACTTTGGTAGGTACCAGAAGCAGGGCAAGGCATCTAGTCCAAGCTTAAGTATGGATTAGCCATCCACATCCATTTTCCCCATACAGACATTGGACTCTACTCTGCCCTGGTGAGACCACACCTGGAGTATTGTGTCCAGTTCTGGGCCCCTCAGCTCAAGAGGGATGTGGAGCTGCTGGAGGGAATCCAGTGTAGGGCAATGAGGATGATGAAGGAGGTGGAGCATCTCCATTACAAGGAGAGGCTGGAGCCAGGCTCTTCTCAGTGCCTTCTAGTGACAGGACGAGGGGCAGTGGGTGTAAGCTGGAACAGAGGAGGTTCCACATCAATGTGAGAAGGAACTTCTTCCCAGTGAGGGTGACAGAGCACTGGAACAGGCTGCCCAGGGGGGTGGCGGAGTCTCCTTCACTGGAGATGTTTAAGACCCACCTGGATGTGTTCCTGTGTGACTTGGTCTAGGTGATCCTGCTGTGTCAGGGGGATTGGACTAGCTGATCTTTCGAGGTCCCTTCCAATCCCTAATGATTCTATGATTCTATGATGCCCTGTTTAATGTCTGTAAACTGTATATTGAATCTCCAGGGTTGCCTTTGGGAGAGCCAGACCATTTACTGTCCAAAGAAAACATGACCACAATGACCACTGCACTGCCTCAGTTGTCAATGCTCCTCACTGTGGGAGGGCAACTTTCTAAATCTGGAGGTGGTGTTGTCTGTCTATGTTTGATCACTACGTCGTAGCCTTTGTGTATTTGGTGACCTGATGGTTGCCTACTTGAGATATGAATTAATTAAAAGAGTAGTTCAGAACTTTAAAAAGCAGATTTGACAGGTTAGTTCACAGCCAGATTCTGGAAAATTCTGGAAGTGTAACAACTCCCATGTATGTGAGCTAAAGGCAGCATCTTATCCTTGATCATTCAGACCTATTGACCTGTGTTTGATTTCAAGCTCTTGTTCTGGGAGGTCGTATGTTTCTGTTGCAAACAGTCTTTTCTTTGTCCTTATTCATATGGAATATGAACACAAAAGACCCATTTGGCCATAAATGTGCCCAAATCTCAGTTACTGAGGGTCTGTGATGTTTTCTGTACTTGCTAGTCATATTCAGCATGCAGGTACAATTTAGCCTTTTCAAAGTTCAGTGCATGAATGAAGGGGTTAATCTAAATCAGCACAGAAAACAACTGGCAGAATTGCTTGTCTCTTGTCAGCCTGAGGGTTGGGAGCACATGAATGCTCTCAAATCTGCATCTCCCACATGGCATCTCGGTGCTGTGCCCACTTGAGCCAAAGGACAAGAAGCAAGTACTCCTTTGAAGTACTGCCTTAAACAAGAGATAAGGAACAGTAAACCTAACCGAAGCCTAACTGATGGCAAACACTTCTGTCTTCTCAAGCACAATAAGCAATTGCTGAAACTGTCTTTCAACTTGTGTAATGTAATCATGACAGCAATCCACCAAGCCCAACCTCTTTTTTTTCTGCACTTCTCATGTTATTTTACTGGAGCAGATCTTCCTTATGAAGCTGAGTGATAAGACTCTGCAATTGCATCCCCATTTGAGAAGAAACAGGTTTGGTCACCATAGCAGTGGCTGTAAACAGTTGCCAAGCTTCCTGTTCCTGAACGATGTTGTGGAGGCTTCCTGCAATTACACAATATATCGTCATGAGGATTAGCCACGGGTCACTGCACGGGGATAGGAAACTTCAGAGATTTCTGCTGAACCTGTCAGGTTGGCAGAACAAACATGATGTTGGGATCCCCTCCAGCATTCCTCTCCACAATCCACAAAGCTTTTGCAGGCTCTCTCTGAGAAGTGGGTGTAAAACAAGTTGTCCTTGAGGTATGCCAAATAACAGGGGTCTTGTTCCATGACTGAAGTCAGGGGAAATGTCCAATAAACCAAAGACCTGAGGAGAAGACATCAGAAATAACATGTGAAGTTGAGTGCAGAAAGGGTAAGCTAGGAGAATAATCAGAGCTAAGAGAAGCAAGGAAGGAACCAGACAGTCTGTCTAACGTTTAGACAATCTCACACATCCAAAGTAAAGGACAGTGTAGCTGGAGTTCAAATGCTGGAGTTCATGCTGGTACTGGGCTTGCATGCTGCAAGCCACGTGCATACCAAAGTACAAATGCAGATTTAATTTAATAAAGAAAAAAACATGATATAGTGATAGGACAAGGGGCAAGGGGTGTGAGCTGGAACATAGGAGGTTCCACATCAATATCAGAAGGAACTTCTTCATGGTGAGGGTGATGGAGCACTGGAATAGGCTGCCCAGGGAGGTTGTGGAGTCTCCTTCACTGGAGAGGTTTAAGACCCTCCTGGAAGTGTTCCTGTGTGACTTGGTCTAGGTGATCCTGCTGTGGCAGGGGAACTGGACTAGATGATCTTTCTAGGTCCATTCCAATCCCTATTGATTCTATGATTTTAGGACAACACAAATCTTAAGGAATAAACCTAGATTTAGGAACAGCAGTATCATGAGCCTTATCAGAAAATACAGTGGTGTGCTAGGGTAAGAGTAGACAGAGTTTTCCACGTCTAGAAAAGGTGCTTACCCTCAGCCCTGCCTCTCACCATCATATTTTGTTATCTATATGCAATCAATTAAATTATATAGCAAATGTGAGTTATTCCAAAGGACATCATTAGAGGTTTTATTCAGAGGACCTTATAAATGTTATCTGTTTTTTGATGAGATGATGGCTCAGAGTTTATGCTCCCCCTACACTTGCAAGAGATGACCAAACTGTCTATGACAATGTCAGCAATGATGACTATCAACTTTCACTGGTCTTCCCAGGGACACCATGCGTTACAGGTCTGCTAGCACTGGCTGCATCTCAAAACTGCTAGAAAAGCAACAGAAAACTGGACAGGTTTGGGAATACTTTGATTTCTCTTCCAACTCCTTGAACTTCAGTCTTCTGAAAGCAGGAGTTCTTCCCCGGGCACCCTAGAAAGCCCACTGCTCTCCAGTCTGTGGTGTTACTACGGTGGAAGAAGGAAGCAAACACTTCAATTCCTGCCTTGTTTTAAGCACTCAGTAAAGTAATTGGCAAGCAAATCCCTTGTCCTTTTTGTCCATTGAATAAACCTGTAGAAATTGTTTTTAAAAAAAATAAGTCCACCCTTGCTCAACAGATGTCTGTCCATTCCTCCCGTGTCCCCATTGCTGCAATGATCTTCATACAGCCAGGCATTCACTGAATTGACTCATGTATTAATCATTCCTTATCTTTTGGAAGAATGAGATAATTTACTGTCTTGTGTCTGAACAAGTGTTTTCTAAGCAGATTCTACAAGTCAGCACTTTCTGAGGATGAAAATAGCCTGAAGATGAGAAAAGTGCTGTCTTCCCCTGTTAACAGTGCTTTCCCCATAACCTGCTCTTTCCTCTGAGTAGCCAGAGTAGCTAAGATGCAGCCAGTGCCCTGGAACAAGCTTCATGCATGCAGAACATCTTAACTTCTGCCATGGTCGAGGACTGTGTTCTAACAAGCTGGCTGAAGCTTCTGCTTCAGCTTGTCGTGGTATGTTTGTTTAAAGGCTTAGCAGCTTGCCATGATTTCACTTGACATTACTGTCAATGGGAAAGGCTTTGTTTTGACTCTCTCTCTTTCCTGACTTGGAGGCCTTCTTTGCATTGTGGGCATCATCCCCAGACATCTAAATGCACCCTCCTTCAGTCTCCTCCAGCAGGTCCTGCAGCCCATATCTGTGCCACTGGGCAGGCAGCACAGGGATCACAATACCCAACCTCAAGTCCAAAGTTCTCACAGCTCACCTCGAGGAAGGGCTGGCCAGAGTTTGAAATCTGTTTGCAAAGATTTTTCATAATAAAACTATCCCTTAAAGCCTCAGTGCTCTCCTCCTTACTACAGGAAATCCTAGTGGAAAATATTTTTGGGAATTATTACAAAGAATTCAGGTTTCTTGTGTCTCTTCAGTGACAATAATGTGATGTACAGCTGCTGCAAACAAAACATTTTAGAGACACTAAGTAATATAAATAAAATGCCTATGTTTCTGGGAAGAAAACAAACCCCATCCAACCCCCTTTTTTTGGGGGGGAGGATTGGACTAGATGATCTTTCAAGATCCCTTCCAATCCATAATGATTCTGTGATTCAATAGAATTCAGTTCTAGAGCAGAAGACTATGACTGAACCAAAATATGTGAAAGAGAATGGCATGACACCTCTTGACCCTGGCAGCTTATGGGTCAGGGGCTGCGTGGCTGGGTTTACCCCAAAGAGGATCATTCAGTAGGTAGCTGACTGGAGAAATGCTGAAAACAAGTACAGTAGCTGCAGAGGGCTGACGAATAACTAAACTGCTGCTCTCTAAACACTCAGATCCTAAATGTCACCTAAGTGGCTGGGCTTAAATTGCCTTGGAACAAGGTCCTGTGAAGGGGAAATGAAAGCACATAAATGAGCCCGAGTCACTTGTGCTCAGGTGTGGAGGAGTGAGGGGAAACAATTACGATAAACCAGAAAGTGGCAGCCGTGCTGAGCCATATGGCTCTTTCCTTTTTCTAACACTTCTTCTGTTTATCTTTCCCAAAGTGATTTTGTCACTATTATTGCTGCGGTTGCTTCAGTTTCAAACGTGTTTTCCTAGCATTCAATCTTTTCCCCAGCTGCCCCTGCCCTTTAAAAAAAGAAAAAGAAGTGAGTCCTGACCCAAGTGAAGATAGATGCTAGGAAAGTCTTTCAGAGGCTCCCTGGTTCTCACTGCCCTCAAACCTTTGCACTATATGCTAGTTTCTTTCCTTTTAGCTTTCTGCCTGTTTTGTCCAGCTGCTGAACCCTCCTGCATGCTGCTGTGGCAAAACAAATGCAGCCTGCAGACCAGGCAGACTGCTCCAGCTGAATGAAGGCAGTTTTGGTCATTAATCCTGTCTGTAGGATTTTTAACGAGTCCTGTGGGGTTGGTGTTTTTTTTTGTCTTTCTTTCTTTGGTTGTTGTTGTAGCTTTTAACCACAGTTAAAAAATTAGGAGATGTTTCGAAGAGGTGTGAGAGACAGAGGTGGAGCGGGCTGCTACGAGCTTTGAAGCACAAAAAATAAAAGGAAGAAGCAGCTTTTATCATCAGGAAATGGCAAATGCCTAGCTCTGTTTAACAGTCCTCTCTGGCTGCTAGGTTGGGGAGCAATGCCTTTGGCAGTACATAAACTCTTGTTTCCTCGCCCTTTGTCTTCCGGTGTAAAACACTGTTGAAAAAAAATCACCTGTCCACTGCAAAGTTAAACTCCTGGCTTGAACACAGTTGCATGGGAACTCGGGTTTATTAATGAATACAACATACCCTCTTTGATTTGAATGCTTTCAGAGCGCTGAAAGGACTCAAAAGGCATCGCTTCCTGCACCAGCGGCGTGCCTTTGTACATCTCAGTGGTTCACCCCTACCCAGCTGCTATATCTCATTAACAAGCGTTTGGCCATCGCAGCAAACTTTGCCGTGTTGACACTTGAAAGGCCCAAGCAGGCGCTGGCAGGCTATCAGCTATGGCAACAGGAAACTGCCCCAAGACAACACTGAGAAAACAGCAGCTGCAAAAGCCAAAAGTGAGGGAGGACGGAGGGAGCTGGGTGTCTCCAGGCTGCGCTGCTTTCCATATGGGCTGTTTGTGCAGCAGAGCTGTACCGGGGCGGGGGGAGAATTAAAAAGGGGAAAGAAAGGTCTAATAAGGGGGTTGATATAAACTCGAGACACTCTAGGGCATTAAATACTTTTTTATTGCGTTTTAATGGCTTCCTGAAGTCCATTTTCATGCAAATAAAACCTTCCTGTCTAATGAATTCACAAAAGCCAGGCCTGGGGCCAGTCCTTGAGCCAGGCTCCCTGAGCCATCTCTGGTCTGAGGCGACTGCAACCCATCACCCTTCCTGAAGCTACACGCTGACCCTTGTCCCCTTCCTTTCAGCACGTCCCCTCTGCACACACAGGCTGGCTACTTACCTCCTGTTACTTACTGTTGTCAGCCTGGAGAAAAGGAGGCTGAGCAGAGACCTTATAGCTCCTTATCGTTGTAGACAGCTGTCTGCAAACACCTGAAATGAGTTTGTGGTGAGTTTGTGTACGCCGGTCTCTTCTCCCTAGCAGCGAGCAATAGGACTAGTGGAAATGCCTGCAAGTCGCACCGAAGGAGAGGCAGACAGGGTGTCAGGAAGAACTTCTCTGAAAGCATCACTGGGCATTGCAAAAGGCTGCCCAGGGCAGTGGTGGAGACATCAGTGGTGGAGACATCCGTGGTGGAGGTATTTAAAGGACATGTAGTTTTAGTCCTTAGGGACATGATTTAGAGGTGACCTGGCAATGCTGGGTTGAAGCTTAGACTCGATCTTAAAGGTGTTTTCCAACCAAAGTACCTCTATTACACTCTGACTGTAGCCCTCAACCCCAAATAAGCTGTTTCCACTGGAGTGGCAAGGACCAAGGGCATTGGACTGAATGGGAGCTTCACCACATCAAGAATCATAGAATCATAGACTCATAGACTCATAGAATCATAGAATCATAGAATCATTAGGGACTGGAAAGGACCTCCAAAGATCATCTAGTCCAATCCCCCAGCAACAGACAGAGTAGATTTTCCACTGATTCTACATCAGAAAGAGAGCTACTGGGCTCAGAGTGGGAAGAACACAGTGGTCAGTGGGGTGAATTATTTGTGCATTGGGATGGATGAAGCAACTGATAAAGTGAAGGACTCTGAAATGTGGAAGGCTTCTTGCTTAGCCCCGTTGTACTTGCTGTTTTACATACGTAAAGGAAAAGTAAACCCTGGATGCAGCTTGTTCTACCAATTACTTTGTGCTTCCACTGCTGCACCTGAGGATCTCGTGTGAACAGGCACCACGTCCACTGGCACAAGTGAACAGAAATCCACTCTGCAAACATCTGCAGCAGATCTCCAAGTAGTGACAGTGGGATTCTCACAACAGTAGTGCAAGCAGCAGCAACAGAAAGCAAACAACCATGATCTCAGAACTCACCACAACCTCAACATTGTCAATGCTCTGGGAAAAACCTCTCGAATAGTTTACACTTTGCAACGAGGACCAGCCACTGTTTTCCCAGCAGTTCAGGAGTCACACTGACTGTTGCCATGCTTCCTCCTCTGTCAGGCTGTGTGGAGGAGGTTTTGCAGTTGAGAGAGGCCGGCAGGCGGATGTTTGGGTAGATCGTTTGTGTTTCACGTTCACAGGTAGGAGCTGTGTACACTATTGCTACAACAGAGAGTGGAAACTATTTCCTCAGACCTCACGGGTGTCAGGCTCCTGGGTTTGTACTGGAAGTGGATTTTACAGCCTGTTGTGTACACTTTGTGTTTCCTGTGCCAGAGCACCACAGGACAGAAAACCTGCAACCCGTGAAGTTCCCCTGCCTCGGATCTTGGCGGAGCATCATCGGTGACGGTTTCCAGCAGGGCAGAGCATGTTTCCAGCTCTCCAGTATGTGGCTCATCCATGGGGAAGCTCTGGTCATGATTGCCTCTGTCAGCACTGATACCCCTCTATCCAGGTACACAGCACTGTCTGAAGGACTGTTCTGAGGGGCTACAAGAGTAACCCCGTGACTGATTGTTGCTGTTCAAGATTAATGGCAGCTAATTTTAGCACAGGTGGGACTACTAGCTCCTGGGCACAGGCCAGGTTTCAGTTTGGAGGAAGATATTTTGCTTAAGCTTTGCTTTCCGACCCTGCTGGCTTGTAATCTTGCTCTTGCCGCTGGCTTCTTGCCACATGTCCGCATGTTAGGGACAACACGTCAACCGTGACCCAGCAATGTGGCCTTGTGGCCAAGAGGGCCAGTAGGGAGTGCCTTAAGAAGACTGTGGTCAGCAGGTCAAGGAAGGAAGGTTACCCTCCCCTCTGCTCTGCCCTAGTAAGGCTACACCTGTAGTGCTGTGTCTGCTTCTGGGCTCCCCCATTCAAGAGAGACAGGAAACTATTGGAGAGAGTACAGAGAAGGGCTGGAAAGATGATTAAGGAGTAAGAACATCTCTTTTATCAGGAGAATCAAGGACCTAGGTTTATTTAGTCTGAAGAAGACTAAGGTGG
Organism: Rhinopomastus cyanomelas; assembly: GCA_013400115.1. Taxonomy (NCBI): domain Eukaryota; kingdom Metazoa; phylum Chordata; class Aves; order Bucerotiformes; family Rhinopomastidae; genus Rhinopomastus; species Rhinopomastus cyanomelas. The sequence continues at coordinate 81,198 of VXBP01003693.1, forward strand.
GATCTTATCATAGAATCATAGAAGAGTCATTAGGGATTGGAAGGGACCTTGCAAGATCATCCAGTCCAATCCCCCTGCCACAGCAGGATCACCCAGACCAAGTCATACAGTTAGTCAGGGTTAGAAGGGACCACAGGATCATCCAGTTCCAACACCCCTACTATGGGCAGGGACAACCTACCCTAGATCAGGCTGGCCAGAGCCTTATCCAACCTGGCCTTAAACACCTCAAAGGAACCTTCTAAATATCTAAAGTGCAGGTGTCAAGAGGATGGGGCTAAACTCTTTTCATTCCTGTCCAGAAGCAGATCAGTGGGTACAAACTGGAACACAGGAATTTCCATCTGAATGCAAAGAAAAAAATTTCCCTTTGAGGATGCCAGACCACTGGAACAGGCTGCCCAGAAAATTTATGGGATCTCCTTCCCTGGAGATGCTAAAAACCCACCTGGACACTGTCCTGTGCAACCCATTTTAGGTGAACGTGATTTAGCAGGGGAGTTTGACTAGATGATCTCCAAAAATCATTCTGTGATTCTGTGACACAAGGAGTATGGGAGATGAGTTATCTGAATCCAAGGAGCAGGGGATGGTGCTGGCAGGGGGATTGGACTAGATGATCTTTCGAGGTCCCTTCCAATCCCTAAAGATTCTATAATTTTATGGTGTCTTGAGTCAAGCAGAGGGAATACGTAACAGAACCGATGTTAATTCCTATTCTTAAAAGGGTTCACTCACTCTCGGTCCAAAAGTACAACCACCTAGAGATGTCTGAGATTAGTCCTGGGTTCTCACATGACACCTGTTGGCAAAAGGATGGAGACAGTGCAAGCTTCCCATGGATGCTGGAAGAAGCACATAAAGCCAGTTCTATATTTTACAGTTTTGTATTTCTGGTGCAATACTAAATGTTGGTCCTGGAAACTGTAAAAGCCTGTAAAGGGGGTTGGATGGGGCTGCTGGAGGTCATTTAGTCCAATGTCTTTGCCAAAGAAGGTCCTCCTAGAGTAGATCACATAGGAACATGTCCAGGTGGGGTTTGGAATGTCTCCAGAGTCAGAGAACTCATAACTTTTCTGGGCTGCCTGTTCCAGTGCTCTGCTATCCTTGCCATAAAAAAGTTTTTCCTTAATGTTCAAACTGAATCTTCCATGTCTTGTTTTATACCCATTGCCCTCGTCCTGTCCCTGGACACCGCTGAGAAGAACCTGGTCCCATCATCCTGAAATTCACTCTTTAGACACTTAAAAGCACCTATGCTCCATTCCCTTGATCATCTTAGTGCCTCTGCACTGGACTCTCTCCAGTAGCTCTCTCTTCCTTTTCAACTGGGGAGCCCAGAACTGGGTGCAGGGCTCCTGATGCAGCCTAACCAGGGCAGAGTAGAGAACTACTGGCCACACACTTCTTAATACACCCCAGGATGCCATTTGCCTTCTTGGCCACAAGTGCACATTGAAGACTTATGGTCAGCCTGTGGTCAACCAGAACCTCTAGGTCCTTTCCACAAAGATGCTTTCAAGCAGGCCAGTCCCCAACCTGTACTGATGTTTTACTCTCATGAAAAAGAAAAAACAATATCCAAGATAGACAGGCTTACAGAAACAAAAAAAAAAGTTAACTATAAAAAAAAACCCACTAGGAAGTAATTATTGTTGGTTTTGAGAAGCAGCAGAATATATGACAGAATATAGCCTTGCTCTAGAAGTGTAGGAAAACCCGTCTATCATTCCTGGTACACAAGCCCAGTGCTCTGCTCTGGCTTACTCACTGGACAGCACTATTTTAAACTTACACACATGAAGACAGACATGTGAGAAGTAATTACCAGAAGAGACTATCACCAAAGAGCTACCTTATTGTATAGCGGTGATAAACGATGTCCATGGCTAAAAAACCCACGGCAAAATACAGTCCAAATCTGTGCTCTTGTATATAAAATTATTTCTTCTGTGAGCTGGTGAGTTCAATGTCACTCATGCTGTGAAAGCTTGTTTATCTCAGATAATGCGAAACACTAGGGATGCTGTTAAGACTGCACCTATTATTTCATTGTGATGTCGTACAGGTATTCATTCTAAACTGTATTTTTCTTCATCGGGTGTAAAAACGTACAACTGACCTAGCATGTATAAAATGAAGTCATAAACCCTTTTTTCTATATTATGACTTTGATTTGGGGGTGAGGACACAGTCTGGGATAGAAGGACTCAGTCCATCAATGCCTGGCTACAAGACTGGTGTTACAGGCATGGCTTTGGGTTCTTTGATAATGACTGGTTCTATATGACACCAGATCATAAGGGGGACAAGGATCTACTGGAGAGGGTCCAGCGGAGGACTACGAGGATGATTAGGGGACAGGAGGGCATGGCTTATGAGAAGAGGCTGAGGGACTTGGGGCTTTTTAGTCTGGAGAAGAGAAGACTTAGGGGAGATTTGATCAATGTTTATAAGTACCTGAAGGCTGGCCAGGAGGGGGGGGACAGGCTCTTTTCACTTGCTCCCTGTGATAGGACAAGGAGCAATGTGTGTAAGTTGCAGCAGAGGAGGTTCTGCCTCAACACGAGGGGGAACTTCTTTACTGTGAGGGTCACAGAGCACTGGAACAGGCTCCACAGGGAGGTCGTGGAGTCTCCTTCTCTGGGGACTTTCAAGGCCCGCCTGGATGCGTTCCTCTGTGATCCGTGTTAGCTAGTTTTGTCCTGCTGCGGTAGGGGGGTTGGACTCGATGATCTCTTGGGTCCCTTCCAACCCCTAACATCCTATGATCCCATGATCCTATGATCATACAGGTCCATATTGAAGAGGTTTATCTCACAGGGGAAAAAGGGTTCTGGGGCAGGAACTGGCAGGGCTCATTCAGAGGGCTTTAATCTAGATTTGAAGAGGGGTGGGATAGTTGCTGGGTATGCAACAGTAGGACAAAGCTCTGGTCTTAATGAAAACAAGGTGGCCTCTCGTTGTCCTAGGGTGACCTCTCGTTGTCCTAGGGTGAAATCGGAGTGCTCAGCTTGCTCCTTGAAATACCTCTACACCAATGCACGTAAGCAGAAGGAGTCAGAAATCTGCATCCAGTCAGGTGATTATGATCTGTTGGCAGTTACAGAGACCTGGTGGGACAGCTCACATGACTGGAATGTAGTCATGGATGGCTATGTCCTTTCCAGAAGTGACAGCTTAGCAAGGTAGGGTGGTGGAGTTGCTCTTTACGTGTGAGAGCAACTGCAATGTATTGAGTTCTGTCCAGGGGCAGATGAAGAGAGAGATGAGAGTTTGTGGGTGCAGATGAAGGGGCAGGCTGGCATGGGTGACACTGTTGTAGGTGTCTGTTACAGCCCACCAGATCAGAATGAGGAAGTTGATGAGGTCTTCTACAGGCAGCTGACAGCAGCCTCACATCTACAGGCTCTGGTTCTCATGGGGATTTTAACTACCCTGATATTTGCTGGAAGATCTACTCAGCCAGCCAGCCACAGCCCAGGAGGTTCCTCCAGTGCATTGGTGACAATTTTCTGATGCAAATGGTGGAGGAGCCCACTAGGAGAGGAGCACTGCTGGATCTTGTACTCACCAATAAGGAGGGTCTGGTTGAAGCAGTGAAGGTTGAGAGGAAGTCATGCTTGACCAACCTGATAGCCTTTTATGAGGGCATAACCAGGTGGATAGATGGTGGCAGAGCGGTGGATGTTGTCTATCTTGACTTGAGTAAGGCATTTGACACAGTCTCACATAGCATCCTGAGGCAGTATGGACTGGATGATCAGGTAGTGAGGTGGATCATGAACTGGCTACAGGATAGAAGCCAAACAGTGGTGGTCAATGGCACAGAGTCTAGTTGAAGGCCTTTATCTAGTGGAGTGCCCCAGGGGTTGGTGCTGGGACCAACAGCATTCAAACTATTCCTTAATGACTTGGCAGAGGGATTATGCTTCCCTGTCAACGAGTTTGCTGATGACACAAAGGTGGGTGGGTGTGGCCGACACCCCAGCAGCCTCTGCTGCAATTCAGCGAGACCTGGGTAGGCTGGAGAGCTGGGCAGAGAGAAATTTAATGAGGTACAACAAGAGTAAGTGCAGAGCCTTGCATCTGGGCAAGAACAACCTCAGGTACCAGTATAGGCTGGAGACAGACCTGTTGGAGAGTAGTGTAGGAGAAAGGGACATGGGGGTCCGGGTGCACAGCAGGATGACCACGAGCCAGCAGTGTGCTCTTGTGGCCAAGATGGCCAACAGCATCCTGGAGTGAATCAGAAGATAGATCAAGAAGATAGAAACAGATCAAGAGAGGTTCTTCTTCCCCTCTACTCTACATTATGGAGGGACACAATGTTGCTGGCAAGTGTCCAGAGTAGAGCAATGAAGATGATGAATGAAGTAGAACACCTCCCAACACCTCCCTTATGAGAAAGGCTGAGGGAGCTGGGTCTCTTTAGCTTGGAGAAGAGGAGGCTAAAGGGTGACCTCATTAATGTCTATAAATATTTGAAGGGTGGGTGTCAGGAGGATGGAGCCAGGCTCTTCTAAATGTCATCCAGTGATAGGACAGGGGGCAGTGGTTGTAAGCTGGAACATAGGAGCTTTCACACAAATGTGAGAAGGAACTTCTTCCCAGTGAGGGTGACAGAGCACTGGAACAGGCTACCCAGGGGGGTTGTGGAGCCTCCTTCACTGGAGTTGTTTAAAACCCACCTGGATGTGTTCCTGTGTGACTTGGTCTAGGTGATCCTGCTGTGTCAGGGGGATTGGACTGGATGAACTTTTGAGGTTCCTTTTGCTCCCTAATGATTCTATGATTTTTGTATCAAAAAATTAATTTTATGATTTTTTTTAAAATTTTGTTTGTGGAGGCCATGAAGAGATTAGAATTTGTAATTTTAAATTAAACATTTACATGTACACTTCAACATTACCAGAGTTTCAGGAACATTGACTATAGAAAACTGTGTACTCATCAAACAAAATTTATAATAACTTCTGGACTTACATTTGAAATGTGAATTTTTGCTCCAAAGCAATTTTTTTCTCCCTATCTTAAACCTAGGGTGAGCTGAAACTATATAGAAAAGTTAGCATCTTGTTAATTGCAAGAATACTACAGGGCCTGTCTTAAGGAAATCCTTGTCTTACAAATGTCTTTTAGAGGAAGCCATATAGATTGTTTAGGAGTCTTTTGGGTTTGTTTCTTCACGTGAGGATCTAAAATTATTTTGGGTAGACAAAACAGCCCATCAGACATTTACACAATTTCTAGTTCCTAAAAAGTGTTTTGAAAAATAATTAACTACAGACAAATTTATTTGAAAGATTTCCTGATGTTCTGCCTTGAGAAACGATGGCTGATTTGAAATTGAGCAAAGTGTCATAAAATGGGTTTCTTCAGCTCGATCAGGTTCAGTGAAGACCGTAAAAGACTGTAAAAGCCTGGATTCATTCAGTCTCGTGCCTCTGCAAAGCTCCTGTGAATGTTTTGTATCATTGCTGTCAGATGTGATTTTCTCTGCCACTGCAGATGTGCACAACAGATTTACTGTTACGAGCAATGCACAGTAAATTCCTGACACAGAGGCATTTAGGACCACTGCCAGATGTCTCATTTTAATAATACATTTGTATATCCTGGTTGTAGAGGGACAATTAAGCTGTGAGCAATAAAGATAAAATCAGTGGAGGACAGGTATCACCACTTTGTTGTTGTAGTCAGTCCGTGGTGCTCAATAAAATGAATGGAGGCAGTTTTGGGTTTGTGTTGTTACAACGGGATTAGTATCATTTAGGTCTCGTTCAACAAACAGTGGATGGGCATGTCTTTATCATAGCTGTCTGCACGAGAAGACAGTTGCCTGTTGCTCCATTTTATCTCTGCCAGCGTGGATGCTTCAGAACTATCACTGTCAAGCTCCAGGACATATTCAGGATGTATTAGGCAAATGCAATCTCATTTCCATCCTTAGCAGATTAGTGATGTTGAGAGACCCATTAACTGAGTGCTGCCAGTCTGTGAGCTGAGCTACTGCCTGGGAAACATTGCCTAACCTTAGGAAGGGCTTATCTGCTGGCTACAGATGTGGGGAAGTGGGCTTGTTACAGGCATGGGGAAGTGGTGCAAGGAGGTTGGAAAACTTACCTTCCTTCTGGTTATCCTTGGGCAGAGTTTTGAACTAGGTGTGTGAGGCTGGTACAAATAACAAGGGCTACATCTGCAATAAGAGCCTCTGGGATCTGATCAGAATACAAGTCTCGAGCCCAAAAAGAAAGAGAGGGAGATTGCAGGTTTAAATCACAACATTACTTAAAATTAGAGGGGTTGTGCAGACACTGTTAGAAGAAACAGTAAGAAGTCCCAGGTGTTTACTGCAGCAGCAAGTGAGTCCTGACCTTTCCAGAAATTCAACATTGTTTGAATTGAATGAAAAATTCTGATAATTTTGCTAGCTGCTCTGTGTCTACCCCTATGGCCCTCTCCAAGCTGCACTAGGGTTTCATGTCAATTAAATATTAAGATAATTAATAATATTAAGAGGGGAGCAGATTATATCAATCAGAACAGAGAAGAAATAGAAGGGTTACTGGGAGAAGTCCCCTCCAGAAACTAATGCAACTTTCTGGCCTTAGTCAACCCAGTCTCACCTCACCTAAAGGTGTCACAATTTATAGAATCATAGAATAATTAGGGATTGGAAGAGACCTCAAAAGATCATCTAGTCCAATCCCCCTGACACAGCAGGATCACTCAGACCAAGTCATAGAGTCAGTCAGGGTTAGAAGGGACCACAGGATCATCCAGTTCCAACTCCCCATCCAGTTCCAGCTCTCCAATTTCTTCCAGTAAATTCCTGTGCTGAAACCCACAGCCTGTTTCAAGATAAAATATGTATTTCAAGAGGATGTTCACTTTTGACTTAAGGGCTTTTAGAGATGAAGGACCCAGGGTAGTTCATGCCAATGGCTAATCACTGCAAGAGCAAAATCTTGGAGGTTGCAAGCCATTGGCTTTGACTCTCTGCCTTTGCTCCTTCCAGTGCTTCAAGGAGCAGTTGTAAGGGCTCACACTGCCCTTGTTCTGGTTTGCTGGGCTCTGGGAAAAAAGAGCCCAGAGAAAAGGTGGCTGTAGGCAGTGAACCCTCTGGACTGTTGTTTCCAGTGATGGCAACTGTCTGAAACTGCTGTTAGGGTTAGGGTTAGCAGAATGTGAAGCAGTCCCTATTCCTGTTTCACACTCTGGGGGTCTTTCTTTGCCTGTCTCAATGGCTGAATCCTTCCTCTAGGGTTGTGTCCTTTCCCCAAACTCCCCAGGCCATGCCCCCACTGAGGTCTAAGCACTGGTATCTCATAGTCATGTGCTCCACTAACTCTGGGCTGCACGATAAGACCAGAAGTGATTGTGCTCTATCCTCACTTTGGGGAGAAAGCATGTGCAGAGGTGAGGAACAGGCTCTGGCATCTCCCAGTGCACCCACTGGGAGATCTGAATGGTGGCCTGCCTCTGCCTTCACTTTGAACTTTTCCCTTGTATCACAGTAATGATAAGGTTGGAAAAGATCTTAAAGATCATCCAGTCCAACCTAAATCCAAAAAACCCCAGCAATCCTAACATCTAACATCTAGATCATGCCACTCAGCACCACATCCAGCCTAACCTTGAACACCTCCAGGGATGGTGACTCAACCACCTCCGGGGGCAGCCCATTCCAAAACCAGATCACTCCTTCAGTGAAAAATCTTTTCCTAATGTCAAGTCTAAACCTTCCCCGATGGAGTTTAAGACTATGACCTCTTGTCTCCAGTGGCCAGGGAGAAAAGACCAACCCCTGTCTGACTTACAACCACCCTTCAGATAGTTATAAACAGCGATAAGATCACCCCTGAGCCCTGCCCATCTCTCCAGTCTGTCCAGGTCCCTCTGCAGGGCCCTCCTACCCTCTAACAGATCAATACAGCTCCAAGCTCGGTGTCATCTGCAAATTTGCTCATGATGGACTCCATCCTGTCATCAATATCATCAGTTGAACAGGACCGGACCCAACACCAACCCTTGGGGGACACCACTAGTGACTGGTTGCCAACTAGATGCGACACCATTTACTACCACTCTTTGGGCTAAAGAATCTTTATGATTCTGACTGGACAAGAAAAGTGCATAAAACCTGAGCTTTTAAAAGATTTCTTTCCAAATCTGATGGTTGGTGAGTGAGTCTCTCTCTTTTTTCACACCACAGTCATATCATTTACTCTACATTACATCTTGCAGCTACGGGGTCTCCCTAAACTCCAGTGTGAAGGAAGCATGCCCGAGTACAATCACCCTGTATCATCTGCTTTAGGAAATTCAATTTACAAGTGTCCTTCTTCAAACTGCCCCTCCTTTCCTAGTAAAAACGAGACAGCGTGTAGACAAACAGTTTTAAGAGTTATCCCCTGGGCCCTGTTAAGGAAACCAGTTTGTAGATACTCATGTGTTAACCACATGTGTATCACTTTGCCAGTGAGCACTTAGAAACCAACGGCGATGGGGCAAGGGAGAGAGCTGAAACCATGGAAGGCCACGAAAAATGTGCAGACCTTTGGAGAAACAATCAATTAACAAGATGCTGGGCTATCAGCGTGGAATGTCACAACAGGAAAAGCTATGAACAGTCCTGCCAAGCCAGTGTTAGCAGTGCTGAGCTTTCCTCAGGCACGACTCTCTGACTTAGATATTTCCTTGCTAATCGTGGAAGCTGAGAGCCAAATCGCTTCCCTGATTTCAGCAGTGCAGAAACCCTCCCTGGCATAAATCAACCTGTTCTGGAGACATCTCCCTTCAGCTGGGTCTGGCAGATTAACAATGAAAAGGGAAGAGACAATGGTGCAGTCAGACAGCCCTCCAAAAAGCACATTTGTTGGGAGCTAATAGCTGATTAGTAAAATCTTCCCATCACTTAGAGATGCATTTTCCTTAGTGATGAAAGCCAGGTCTCCTAAACCTGGTCAATGTCTGGTCTTCTAGGTCAGTTCCAGGGTGGTTTTATGCTGCCATTAGCATGGAGCCTGTAGTTTGGGTGGGCGTACATGCAAGCTCACTTAATGTCAGAGCTTGGACAATGTTCAGTGGTGTAGCCACAGCAAAACCTGAGAAGCACACTCAGATGGAGCTGTGTGCTGCTGCTAGGGTCCAGGCATGATAACAAACTCCATAAAGCCTTAAGTGAAGTTGTGTCAGACTGCAGAATTCACCACGGCTCTCTGCAGTGGTTGTAGGTGGCCTCTGGTTTGCCAGGCAGTTAGTGCCACCTTCTTCAGTGCTGAAAAGAACATCAATACCCTACCTTGCTTTTCCTCTCTTGGTGTGGAATTTTTGCAGCACGTGAGCTACGATTTTTCTCAAGTCTTGGGAGTGACATTTGTACAATCAATCACTGGCAGCTACTGCATCCAACCTTCTCTAAACTCTGCCAAGTGGTTCTGTGAGCTGTTTTTCCTTCTTAATCTGGTGATACTTCAACCAAACTATTAAAAAATGATGGGATGCAAGGATATATGATTGTAAAAAAAGTTATAACTAGAAGACTGTTCAGGGACAGATACAATATTTTAAGGAACATTTATAAACAATTATTTCCCATTTTTAGTCACATTTTACTATGAGTTTGCAAATTCTTCATAAACAGCAAAATAAGATTTTACCACAAAAATACCATCCTGTGGAAAACTTGAATGCAAAAGTGTTTTTCAAAACAGCTGTGTCTTAGAATCACAGAATCATAGAATCATAGAATCATTAGGGACTGGAAGGGACCTCAAAAGATCATCTAGTCCTGCCACAGCAGGATCACCCAGACCAAGTCCAGGCGGGTTTTAAACGTCTCCGGAGAAGGAGACTCCACAAACTCCCCAGGCAGCCCCCTCCATTGCCCCATGACTCTCATTAGGAAGAAGTTATAGAATCACAGAATCAATCAGGGTTGGAAGGGACCACAGGATCATCCAGTTCCAACACCCCTGCCATGGACAGGGACACCCCACCCTAGATCAGGCTGGCCAGAGCATCACCCAGCTTGGCCTTAAACACCTTGGTGGACTTGTTGATGTTGTTGTTGTATATAAACTATATATAAATAATATTATACATATACATGTATAAAATATAAACAGCATATTTTAACTCAATGCTAATCTAGAATAAATAAATTTTTTGATGGAAATTGCTGTAGTGCATTTATCAAATAGATTAAGAATAAACCAAATGTAATATTTAAAGATGTAATTTAAGCTGAGTGTAGCAGGGCATCTGGTCATACATATCTATTTAAAGCCAGTAAAGCTATATAAGGCACATAAACACCCATCCTTTTTCCAGAAGACTACCAGAAGACAGTTTCCATAGACAGTGATCATCTTACAACATCAATGTTCCTCAGTCTTGTGACACATGCCTTTCTTGCTTTTTTTTCATTGCTGGAGCAAAGTGACTCAGGAGGAACGTCAGCTTTTAAGAAAAATAAATCTTGACATGGTCTATCTAACAGCGACTGCTGTGGCAGGGGGATTGGACTAGATGGTCTTTCGAGGTCCCTTCCAATCCCTAGTGATTCTACAAGTGTGCTGACTAAACCTGTTGACCTTTGTAGTCACTGGAACCCTAGCAGGAACACTGGAGAAGCTGAAACAGCACCCTCTTGGAGTTTGGGTAACTGCATGTCCTCCTTTGTTTTTGAGGCATTGTCTGCCTGTATGGCCACCTGGACAAACAGAGGAAAGGCCAAGATCCTCTCAAACACTGGGTCCTTGATTTTTCCATATTGCTTAATTCCTTTTTCATTCCCTGGCTCCGTTCTGGACTGCCTCAACTAACTGTCACTGTGACACAGCTCAGAGCGGCTAAGGAGGGCTCGTTTCAGAGGAGATGATGACACTAATCTGGTCTCAATCTACCCTAAACAATCTTCTGACAGCATCCCAGCCCTCAAACAGTCATACAAGACCTCACGGCACGTGCTGAGGAAGGCAGTAAATAACTGGAGTCATCCCTGGCAGCTGTGACACAGTCCCTGTGCTGTTTCAGACACTTTTAGCAGGAACCAAATATGCAAGGACTAGTAAGAACACTGCAGGGATTCATGGCACTGAAGAAGACTCTGGACAAACCCACATAGCGTGGACGTGGTCAGCCTGGACATTAGAACGTTATCAAGCCATGCATTATAACGTGGCTGTGATCAGCCTGTTCCTGGGTGCCATTAGCCCCAGGATCTCAAGGCCAGGCAGCTTTGGGATCCGTGCCAGTCTGCAAATGGCGTGGTGGACTTTGCAAAATGAGGCTTCTGTGTTTGTATGCAGATCTAATTAGTAGAGTATTTCTCATTATGCCAATTTTCCCCAGTAGCCAGCCAGATCTCTGTCTACCTGGTCATTAAGAATTTGCCTGATAATCAGATCTAAATGAATCTTAACTATTTAAGTTAAATCCCTGGGGATTAGACTACCTGGATGTCTGGATGGTATTGGGACTGCTGAAAATCCCACCAGCTGGGAAATGCTTGGCGTGTTTGGTTTGCCCAGTTAATCCCAGCAGCTCAGACTTGTTCTCATTCACTTCATACCCAAACAGCCACCTGAAATTTTCAGTGTCCTCTACTTATTTACATATAGATCTTTACAAGTCACTTTAGGGTAGAGTAAAATGGAGCAGTTTGAGCTTCCCTTTTCTGAGCAGAAAAGATTAGAAACTTCTGGAACATTTGTCTCTGCACTAAAAGACAGAGCCCTGACTGATTTGTCCTATGCAACAAGCATTGATGCTTGGACTTAGCTTCAGAGCATGAAGTGTTCTCTTCGACCTGGTGCACTCAGGCTTAAAGCTCAGTTTGTAACTGTGGTCAAGACCTCAGGGCTACTGTACTGAGGGCTACTGCTTTACTTTTCAGTCAGCTGAGAGAATTCTCTCAGAATTATCTGGTGTATGAGATAAGATTAGGGAAAAGTAAGCATAAATCTTTGAAGAATTCACTTTTGAATATTCTAAACATAAGGAGGAACTCCTTTGCTTTGAGGGTGGCAAGCCACCAGAACAAGCTGCCCAGAGAGGTAGTGGAGTGTCCTTCTTTGGAGATGTTTAAACCTGGCTGGATGGATTCCTTTGTAACCAGCTTTATGCAGACTTGCTGTGGCAGGAGGGACTTGGCTAGGTGATCTCCAGAGATCCCTTCCAACCCCTACCATTCTGTGATTGTTCATGTTCTCCAGCAGGGTTACGTGCCCAGGAAGCCCTTCTCATCAGCCTCAAGATACAGGAGCTCACCCTCTGTCTACTACAGTCTGCTCAGGCACCCCTGTATGGCTTGACCATTGCAGGCATTACAAACTAAGCAGAAGTTTCCTGCATATTTAGAGGAAATGAACTGTGACTGTGGCTCGGGTGGGATGGCTGAATGAGGGGAGGCTGTGGCATTCCCTTTGCAGCTTACAGTCCCCTCTGTATTTTCACATTGTCGCTCTCCACTTCTCACACTTCCGGAATGACTCCATCAGAAAACACGAGTAGTCCTAACATTAACATATCATGTGATTATGATAGAGTTACAGGCTCCTGGCAAGCTTGTAAACTGCCCAGTGGCCCTTCTTCCCACAAAGCACTTCCACCACCTGGGCCATATCTGTTGTTGTTGGGAGCTGCTGGAAATGTTCTGGAAATGATGAAGCACAGTCATACAAGGAGAGATGGTGGCAAACCACCCAGTCTGCGCTCCTGCCAACCCTAATTCTGGGACAACATTGACCCTTGTGCTGGTTCACAACTAGACTGTTTCTGGGTAAATGTAATCTCACCCCTGAAGATTTTTGGATCTCAGGGTACAGCCTGACAGACTCCTAAGCCAAATGTTCTTTAAGGAAAAGGTGAGATTTTATCCAGTGCCAAGTATATCCAAGACCTGATCTGTCCTTCTTGCAGAGGAAGAGCTACATTCTCTCTGAACAGGTTGCTCTCCTTGGGCAGGTCTAAAGAGCCAGACATGGACTCAACAACACCCTGTTCACAAGTGCCCTTGGTCAGGGAGATAAGAAACTCCTGCAGTGGTGGTACCAGCTACTTCTACACTGCATCTCTTAGGCAAATTCACCTATTCAAATGGACATTTTTTATAGGTGTCTTCACTGGGTGGTTGGTGGCCTTCTGTCTGATAATGACAGGTGGAATGCCTGAAGGTCTAGGGATCTGGCAACCAAGAAGAGGCTGGGAGGAACTACTGGACTGGACAGTGCCATGTTCTTATGAAACAGAGGGCAGCATGTCATATTGGAGACAGTGAATTGTAGGGAGATCCCATGTCTAGTTGTACAAGGGACATGCATGATATTAGTGGCCTTTAGAAATGGCTCAGTAGGTCCTTCCCAGGCCACTTGGAAGAGTCTGCTGGAAGGAATTGAGAGAAGTAGGTATAGTTGTGGTATCATTTACTATTCAGAGCACCTTGACAAGTCATTCTGAAAACTGAATGAACAAAGTTCACCACTCAGTCCAGGAGCTAAGATCCTGCACTGACAATTGGTTCAGGCACTTCCAACAGGGAGGAAGGGGTCCATAGTCTCTCTCAGAAACACAGGCAACTTCTAGGTGCTGAGTAAAGTGACCAGAATGACTGTCAGCAGCAATTAGCACTGTCTGCCAGTCTAATGTGTCCTGACCAAATATTTCTCTCTTGACTTTTCTAACCTCTCAGCAAGAAAATAAGACTGGTTTTTATTGACAGATGCAAAAAAGCAACAAAAGGCTGGAGAAAAGCTTACTCCAAACCCTCGTCACCTTCTTCACAGAGGAAGGGCTGGAGAGGGGGTTGCTCACAGCAGGGGCGAGGTTGGTGGTTGGAGAGTGATAGCAGGGCTTGGGGAGAGACAACAGGAAACAAGAACTGGCCGTCTCCCTGCCCAGTGCAAACACACACAGACTTAACCTACAGCTGAACTTTTGCCCTTGAGTGACCAGTGCCATTAGGATGCAGGTCAAAAGGTTGCAGGGTGACAGAAAATGGAACTTTATTGAATGAAAGAGAAAATGAAAAAATTCCTTTGTTTGCTTAACTCCGTGCGGTTTGTATAGCCACCGTGATCCCATAATGGAGTCCAGAGTGAACAACTAACTTGATTTATCACATGCAAAGAAAAAAAAAAGGGGGGGGGGGGTATTTTACTAAGGGAATAGCTAAAAAAACCCAGTGAAACAGTAAAATCCCCAAATCCCTAAAACATTAGAAAAAGTGTGATTTTAATCAATGAAAGCTCCCTTATATAGATGAGGCAGAGAAAGAATTTTCATTGTTGAGGATCACATGTGTGTCAAGAAGACCAGTGTACACAACCCCACGTATTTAGGGCACCAGTGAGGCAGGTTAAAAGAATATTCTTCCTGTTTGAGTCAGGAAAATTGTGCATGGACACGAACATCTGGCACACAAGTACTTCGGTCTGACGTGCGCGTGTGCGTGCCCAAATCATAGCTTTGTGTGTGTAATCCATCTGCACTCGTGTGCAAATGCAAAACCCAGGTACTTAAAGTCAGTCTGAGGAGGGGAAAGGTCTCTGGATGGGTAGAGAGGAAAAAGGTACAAGAGGCAGGGCTGTGGCTGAAACTGGAGATTCCAAATGAGCTCACGTAACTGTAACCTGAATTCTCAGAGTATTTAGCTCACTTAATACACGTTGGTTTTTTAATCTCTTGACAGAAATTCAGATGCTTTTAAATACTGGATTTTTTTATTAGAGTGACATATTCTGATTCAGTTCCAGGGGGTTAGGACTGCTGTGCTAATTCTGAGCTGTCTCACTAGTGACATAGAAAACAGTGGGGCTGGAGCACAAGAAATCTAACAAGGTCCGAGGTTATGTCGGGTAGCAATCTTTAGGATACACAGATACTCATGGAAACCCTTAATGGAAAAAAAAAGTGATAAAGACAGACCTTTATAAATCAAATGAGTCACTATCTGTCTTTAAGAGCACTAAGGAGCAGATTTGCCACTTGTGAGCATGTGAAAGTTCTGAGCGTGGTGAGTGATACCGTACTCGTGTGCACAGGTAGTACTCAAGGGGCAGGAGGCTGGATGCTGATTGGGATGAACAGGGCGGTAGAAGCTGTCTTCCAGCTACACCTCAGTTACTCTTGCCCCTTCCTTTGCAGTGTCTCCTGTCTCCCTCCCATTTCTCATCAGTCTGCCCATGGCTGTGGCCATCACTTTTATGCCCTCCGTGTGCCCCATAGACTCTTCTTCTGATCACTGGGAACTGCTAAACCATCTGCCCTGCAGCTTAGCTCCAGAGAGCAACCTACTCTACAGATCACGTCACAGGATCGGCATTTTCACAGTATGCCTTGCTAATTCTTTCTGTGTTTGCCTTTTTTTCTCATCCATAGAGCTAAAACTGTTATCCAGACTCATTCCAGGTGTTGCAGTCATGCATCTCCGTTACCGCAGTGTCCCGTGTTTTCGCTCCTGGCAAATGCAGCCGTGCTCTCTTCGTAGCTGGTTAGACTGCTGCTGTCAAGATCATTGCTCCCATCTGTTGCTCTGAGTTTGTCATAAGCCTTGTTTGTCTCTTTACTGTGTCTTCCTTCTCCATTGCAACTAACACACTACTTTTCCCTATTCCCTCTTGAATGACACCGAAATCACGCCACGTGGCTGACTGGCACGCCTGTTTGGACTGGGACACGTTTCCATCCTCTGCTTTTCCATTTCCAGACATGCACTTCCAATTTTTCATCCTTCTCTTTCCTGAGGAATTTTTCATAAACCCTTGCAAACCTGCTTTGTTTGCTGACCTCAGAAATTCTATTCCACTCACTGGTGCTGTTGCAGTTCCCTTCATTGTTCCCATCAGGCTGATTCCATCTGGAGTGAGTGCTCAGAGCTCTGAGATCTTCCTCTCTTGCTCTCATTAGTACAATGCCTAAAGCGTTGGAGTCCTCATTCCTGACCAAGGTTTCCGCTTTGCTTGGGGAATACAAACAGTAATTACTAGCAATAACCTTCTCAGTCACACAGAGCTAAGTCAGGAGTTACTCCATTAACTCTGAACATAAAGAACCTGTGTTTGTATGGGGACAGTGGAGAACAACGTTTTCTCCTTGTTTTAGTTTTTTGTCCACCTACAGAGACCAGGCAGTTAGTCTCTCCCCTTGCACCCCGTAATATTGTAGAAAATGTGGCTTTAAGAAGAATAGGGAACCCCAAAGTGTATCACTGAATCATAGATCCATTAGGGATTGGAAGGGACCTTGAAAGATCATCTAGTCCAATCCGACAGCAGGATCACCTAGACCCAGTCACACAGGAACACATCCAGGTGGGTTTTAAACCTCTCCAGTGGAGGAGATGAAATGTATAATGAACAGTATTATAATGAAATACATTTCACACACGATGCTGTGAATTAACTTTGAGGCTGTGAACTACATCCCTATGATGTTCCCTAAAATGCTGTTCAAATATGAGCTTCTTTCTCGAAGGCACTTGAAGTTTCTTTTCTCATCCTGTTTTCTTTTCACAGCTAAACACCGCAGCTTGCTGGCTTGCAACTCGCTCTTTCAAAACAACCAAAGCTGCTTTAAAGGCCATGGCAAGAGTTGGGAGGAAGGCTTTTCTATTTTGTAAATCAAACCTGTGGTGTGTGATCCTTTATGCCAAGTTTCAGTGGCTTTTTGCAGCCAAGTGATCGACTGCCTCTGATGGTTTTTTAATGCTAGCAGACAATTTGGCTACAGGGCGTTGTTATCACACTGCTAAAAGGAAAACTCAGCAGCTCATTATGCTGGGGAACCAGCAGCACTAGGCAGTTATGATGATTTTTAATGTTGTTCCTGTTCAGCAGGTAGTAACGTGTTTGGGAAGAGGGAATAGAGGATGGTGATAAAGGCCAGGGTTGTTTGCGAGTGGATGGATGATTAGGATTCATCACACCGCTAGAGACAGAAAGGCTGACTGACTCTGTGACTTGCTCTAGGTGATCCTGCTGTGGTGGGGGGATTGGACTAGATGATCTGTCCAGGTCCTTTCCAATCCCTAATGATTCTATGATTCTATTCTATGATTCTAATTTGTGGAAAGCATTGTTCAAAGCAGAGGTACTTTGGGAGTAGCCGTGTTGCGTGTTGTCCACCATGCGCCGACCTTTTGAGAGGTCACGTCCGAGTGGTGAGAGAAATATAGAAAAAAAACAACCCCAGCAACAAACCCTGTTGTATTTTATTGGCTTCACCTATTCACTAGGAATCTGGTGTTGGAAAATATAAACAGAGCAATTAAACTTTCTGTTCTCAACAATGAAGTCTGCTGGACAACGCAGACACCGATTTCCAAACAAAGCCAGTATGTTCTGAGCAGTGAGAGAAGGCTTCTGCAGCTGCCGCAGAAGGGAGCGTGAACAAGAGTTGAAGACTTGGGATGAAATCTTTCTGTAACTAACAGCAAGCCTCGGTATGGACGGTGTCTGTGGATGTATCTTTTAATCGAGAGGTTTCGAATGCAGGAGCAGCCTAGATGATTAATTTAGACCAAACAGATGACATTAAGTGCGAGGCTTGTGGATGACTGAAGTTAAAGAAACTTCATTCCACAGGTGCTTCTCACATAAAGAACCAACCTCTGGTTACTGCTGGCAGCAGCATCACAGGTGCAGCCATGGTGGTGGATGCAGTCCTGATGGCGGGTGCAGCCATGATGGTGGATGCAGCCCTGATGGTGGGGGTGCAGCCCTGATGGTGGGGGTGCAGCCCTGATGGTGGGTGCAGCCATGATGGTGGGTGCAGCCATGATGGCAGGTGCAGCCATGATGACGGGTGCAGCCATGATGGCGGGTGCAGCCATGATGGTGGGTGCAGCCGTGATGGTGGGTGCAGCAGAATGCATCTATCCAAAAGCAGCAAGAGGATCTTATGTGATATTTTAAAAGCCTACCAAGGAAAAAAAATTGAATATTTGAACAAAAACCCCAACAAATATCCTCCAAATAGGTTAATTACTTTTCAGCGATGCGCAAGTGCCATGAGCAATCAGTCTGTAGTTTCTCTGTGAGAAATGCCAGCTTGTTCTGGTGGTGCTGGAGAGGGGCTGCTGCTGGGAAATAGCTGAGAGTGTCCTTCATTTAACACAGAGCACAGAACAGCTGCCGGATATGAATGCCTTTCAGCCTCCATTGATCAGAGATCGATCCAAATTAGTGACCTAGAAATAAAACGCTGCGTATTGAAGAACAAATTTCCTACACCACTCTGTCTTCGGTAATGAGAAATGCAACTGTCCACTACATTTAACTTTCAATTACCAAGCACAGAAGAAGCAGATGACCTCAAAGCACATCAATGTGGAAAAAAAATCTCTAAAACTGAAGACTTTTTGCCGTTAAGTGCTTTTCTGTGTTTTGTTTGTGCTCGTTGGACAGATTCCTCACTGAGGTGGGTAGTTAGGTGTTTGTAATGTGAGGCAAAGGTAGGAAGCCAGTGTTTTGTTTTCCACTTTCTCATAAGAACTTGCTTTAGGAATGATTTTTCATCTCTAAACTTCTTGCATTGTGTTACAACCCACAGGGAGGATGTGCTTTCAGATGCTAGGCTAGAGCACTCTGGATTCGAATTCCAGCCCTCAGCTCTGCAGGAACTTACCTTTGGCAAGTTGTTTATATTTTCTCCATCTCAGATTCTCACTTATAAATGGGAAAAAGGAGTGTTTCCCTGTACTGGGAATATTTTGAAGCTAAAGTCACAGGTAGCTGAAAGGCGCCCTGTCACACACATACAAATTATCAGCTTGACAATCTTACTGGGCTCTTTTGACTATCTAATGTTTCCTTTGAAGGCTGAGTTGGGAGTGCAAGGCTGAAATTAAAGATTTATGGATATAATTTTCATGCTTATGATCCCTAGAGTTAAAACCAGACAATACTCCCCCTCTCCCCAAGAAGTGAAGAAAATGGGTCAGTTGAAAATTACCACAGTGACAGGTTTTTTCCTTTCATTAGGATTACAAAACACTCAGCATTAGTAAGAATTGTAGAGATTTTTCTGACATAATTAATTATTCTGAATGATTAGTTTGTTATGCTCCTTGCAGGCACTAGGTTTGGAAGAGGAAGTGCTTTGTCTTTCAATTAAAAATATCCAAACATCTCTGTGGAGTCATGATCCGAGAAACCAAAACAATTCCTTAACCGTAGATAAATGAAGGTTGGCTGATCCCAGCCTGTAGAAAACCAGAGGAAGGCCTCTGCTCTGACCCCACGCCCTCTGGCATCGCAGCTGGTGCGCGAGCACAAAGACAACGTGGATGTAGATGCTGCTGTGGGCACTTTGCACGGGCTAGATTGTAAATTTGTCCATTTATGAGTGTCCTGCAGGGATTCCCACCAACTCAGAAGACAAAGCAAGAGCTGAAGCGAACAAAGCATATCCATGAGAGCTCCTCTGATTGCCACTATTAATAAAATGGAGGCCATAAACAGATTTGCTGTGTACTGTTTCTGAAGTGGGGGAATCCCATGATGTTCTATGAAAAATGAATCTGGCTGCCAGAAGTATTCTCCCTTAAGCTTCTTACTGCTGGGCTGTGGACGTTTCATTCTACCTGAACCCCCAAGTTGCCTTGCCAGAAGCTTGCAATTTCCATCTGCAGCACATGTAAAACAGATATAGAATCAGAGAACCATTAGGGATTGGAAGGGACCTCGAAAGATCATCTAGTCCAATCCCCCTGCCACAGCAGGATCACCCAGACCAAGTCATGCTGTAGTTCACCTTGTACTGCAGGTCTGGAAAGTTTTAATTCTTCCAAGAGCTGGTGCTGTGAAGCCAGGTACAATGACTGCTGACTGGGCAAGGCAGAACCAAAGCAGGCTGGGGGATTGGACTAGATGATCTCTCCACGTCCCTTCCAATCCCTAATGATTCCATGGTTCTATGAAAGCAAAAATAAAGGTGACTATTCCCAGCGGGTGTGCAAGTCAAGCAGCGGTAAGGAGTGTCTATGTCGCCCAGCAATAGGATCTCTCCTTGGCACAGTCCCTGGCAACATGGCACACTGAGGTGCGCGGCAAATGCCAAAGTCGCAGGGAAGTAGAACATGAAGGTACTGCCTGTGCTGTATACAGCTTTCTGCATCACACTTGGATCTTTTTACAAGTAATTGTTTTTTAGGGCTTAGAAGAAACTTTATACTTAGAAGAAAACTGCGTGGCTGGCGTGGCACTTAATCTACTCTCTGGGGTACCAAGCATCAGCTTGGTGGCCAAGAGATCTACATGGATTATTTGATTTTGTTTAACTCTAACTAGTGCCAGGTAAGTTCTGGGAAGAAACCAGATACCAACTTTGTCTAGAATTCGTGGTCTGCAAACCACGAAGCAAAGCCAGTTCCCATGTTTTACATCTTGAGCCCAACATCACGTGGTCGCTCTGCCATGTAGTAACGCTGACAGCCGTGCAGGAAATAGCTCCGAGAAACACCCTCCTTCTGTTTCACTTGGACCTCGTTTGTTCTGAAACTTCCAGTGACAGAATTGTGGGGCAGTTCTAAGAGCAGTATGTGTCTGAACTCACACGCGTGTTTTTTCTGCAAATCTGGGTTAGAAGATCTCATTTTTCTCCTCCCACACACGCGCTTTCTGCCAACTGCACAAACAATGACCTGTATTCATCCACACTGTGGCTCTGTTGACATCATGAGGCTACAACAGAGACAAATTTGGTCCAGCGAGGCAACGTGAAATGGCATGATTCTTCTCTTTTACCCAAGGAAAATGCATCTGGAAACACATCATGCTTTCATGCTGACACACAGGAATGTGTTCATCATTACGAGGTGATTGATTTTCCTGCAGATTCATGAAGACTCTTTTCTAGATGCTTGTATTTCAAACGCCGTGCCTGCTGTTGTGTGTTCTACTCCAACGCAACAGCATGAGCCTGTTATTATCTTGCTTACAAACAATTTTTTCACAACGATCAGTGCAAGCACTTTTCCCCCCCCAAACATTAGGTGTTTCCTGGCTTCCTTTTATTTTTTTTGAAGAGCTTTTGAGTTCACTTCCATGAGATCCAAGACCCAAAGATGAAGTACTCAAGAGTGCCTGTTTTTGGAGATGAATTTGCGTTTTCAAAAGTCACTTAAGTAATTACATTGAGAAGATTTGGGACCATAGAGTCAGGAAGAACTCAAGTGGTGTCACTCACGTCACCACTTAGGGTGGTGCACAGCACCCTAAGTTAGGAAACTAAGTGGCCTGGTCTAGGTGATCCTGCTGTTGCAGGGGGATTGGACTAGATGATCTTTCGGGGTCCCTTCCAATCCCTAACGATTCTCTGATTCTATGAACCAGTAGTGCCAATGATTATCAGTTGCATCACCTAGTACACTGAGCAGAGCAGTACTTAACCAACCCAAATGTAAACATTTTACACAAAAATACAGCCCAGGTTGTCTCTTGCCCAGATGCACAAATTAAATGCATCCTTCAGACAAGTGCCTCTGAAATCAAGATCTAGAGCCGGAAGGCATCTTAGGACACACACCACTGGATTGCTGTTTTCCTTTAAAACACAGTGTTATAAGAACAAAGTGTCCTTTGCTTGAAGAAACATCAACTTCTACAGAGTACAGTGCAACTGAAGAAAAAGGTGTTTCCATAGAATGTTTTATTTTTCAGTCTCAGATTTGTAACAGAAAACATGTTCTTGCTGTTCACAGAACAGAAAGCTCTTGGTCTCACTGGTATAACAACAGTGTGAGTTTCTTCTGTGTGAGAGTCACACAGAATCTCTTCAGTTAGAAGGGGTCTTTAAGATGATCAGGTCCAGCCATTGACTCAGCACTGCCAGGCCACGAGTAAATCATGTCTTCAAGCTCCATATCTATCCCTTAAGTGCTTCCAGGGATGTTGACTCTTGAAAAGTTACCAGACTGTTCATGAAGAAATCTGAATGACCAGCTTCTTATACCAGAAGATACCTTTTTTCTGAGCTCCTCAAAATATGAAATACTGCTTTAAGATGTGTTGCAAGTCCAAAATTTCAGGTTCACCTCAAAACTATTTACTCTGAATGGGACATGGAAGTGACCATACCTGTGTCTTCTTTGGCTTCTATGCAACCAACTTCATATCATCTACCTGCAAAATTGATATAACAGTCATTCCAATCATTAATAGAGACCCTTCAAAGTTCTCAGCACAGACCATGCTGTATCATAGAATCATAGAATCTTCAAGGTCAGAAGAGTCCTTCAAGATCATCATGTCCAACTGCCAAAACAATGCCACCATGGCCACTAAAACATGTTTTCAAGCACCAGATCATAGGATCATAGGATGTTAGGGGTTGGAAGGGACCCAAGAGGTCATCATAGTTTTTAAATACCTCCAGGGATGATGACTCCACCACCACCCTAGGTAGCCTGTCCCAATACCTGACCAATGCTATCAGTGAAGAAATCTTTCCTAATGTCCAGTCTAAACCTTGCCTGGCAAAACTTGTGGTCATTTAGTCTTGTCATATCGCTCGTGACTTGGGAGAAGAGACTGACCTCCACCTCTCTACAGTCTCCTTTCAGGTAGTTGTAAAGATCTATAAGGTCTCCACTGAGCAGTTCTCCAACCACCCTTCCCCAAGCCTGTAGCATTGCATGGGGTTGTTGTGACCAAAGTAGGACCTGGGGCTTTGTCTTCTTTAGCCTCATGCAGTTGATCTCAGGCCACTGAACCTGGCTAGATACCTGCTCAGTTCACAACTGAGATATATCACTGTACTGAATGTCTAAAAAGGAAATGATAGATCCATGCTAGTAGCTGTGTGACAAATACAGTGGTTTTTCTTCTCTTTTTGGATTATAGAAGTTCAGATATCTTTAGTTTGTATTGTGTAGTACAATCATAGGATCATAGGATGTTAGGGGTTGGAAGGGACAATCAATTAATGGAACCCATTTTCTCACCACACAGATCACATGCCTTTTTCATCCATGGCTAGGAAGCTGGTGGAGAGTACATTTTTGGTGTCCCTCTACTCAGAATTAAAGCTGCACTTGAGATGCAATATTATGCATGCCTAAACATGCTGGAAAAAACTCAATTATGTCTCTTGCTGAGAAACTTTGAAAGGTACTTTATTCAAGAATAAAATCTGTTCAGAGACCAAGGAATTCCACGGAACTGCTCCAAGTTGAAGGCATATTTCTCCACGAAACAGATAACGATAACTCTCCAGTGCCTCATGCCCTGTGAGAATAACTACAAGAGCTCTGGGTCTGATGGTTTGAAACTTTCAGACATCTAAGAATCCCACTTGGCTCCCTGGTGCATCTTCTACACACTAACTCTTCAGAACCAGCCATGTGAATGAGACTGCCATAAGAATCACAGAATCATTAGGGATTGGAAGGGACCTCGAAAGATCATCTTGTCCCTGCCACAGTAGGATCACCTACACCAAGAAGACAATGGAGAAGAACACCTGGTGATCTCCATGGCTAGCAGCCATCTCAGACAGGCACGGCAAGCTCTGAGAAGTGCAGTGAGCATGTCCTGACAATCCACACATGGAAAGTGGGCTGGGTGCAGCTCTTCTGGAACTGGTCAAATACTGCGGGAAAGACAAACCTCTAATTAGGGTAATGATGAGCCTCTTGCTGTTGCACTTTGAAGCTGGAAGGAAGCAAAGGCATTTTCAGATCCAGTTCTTTTGTGCCATCTCAAAGGGGTGCTGAGTGACTCCATACACAAATCCCATTGCTACAGGATGCATGAAAACTTGGAAGCTAAACCCGGCCACCAATATTTGTGAGAAATGTCAGATCTGGAAGGAAAGCCCAAAAGGGAAAAAAAATTGCCCACGTGCTGACAGATCAGGCTTTCTTTTCCTGTCTGCTGATGAGGCATTAGATGAAGGTGATAACTTCTTGAGAGATGGCTGCATACTGATTCTTTTCCTGGGGACACGAAGATGTGATGCACGGTCACCCTCTTCCCCTCACACTTACACACTGGGAGTGGGAAGCGAGGTTTCCACGTGAGCTGAATCATAGCTCTTGAACACTGGGGCTGCCTGTGATAAACACCAGTGTGTCTGTGGTACGACCCACCAGTCCACCAACGGAGCAAATCTCAGAATCAGCAGGACTTTTAATCTTTTAGTTTGAGAGTGAAGTGTGATTTGTTCTAATTACCTAGGTCAACATCACTCAGTGATTTAAACCAGGTCCTTGCTGCCAAGCAGAGGTTTCCTGCAGGTTTTGCCTCTGATGTAATAGCTAAAGAGAGACTTCCTACTCATTTCATGTGCTCTCTTGGCTTGGATTATCCTCTGTTGTCACCTCTTTCTGCTCTGCAAAGCCATCCAACCCTGCACTCCAGGCTGCTGTGTTGCAGTCTTACACACACACTGCAGTTCAACAGTTTCTCTTCCAGCCAGTCATAGAATCACAGAATCATTAGGGATTGGAGGGGACCTCGAAAGATCATCCAGTCCAATCCCCCTGCCACAGCAGCATCACCTACACCAAGTCACACAGGAACACAACCAGGCGGGTCTTAAACATCCCCAGTGAAGGAGACTTCACAACCTCCCCAGGCAGCCTGTTCCAGTGCTCCGTCACCCTCACTGTGAAGAAGTTCCTTCTCATATTGATGTGGAACCTTCTATGTTCATGCACTACTGTTTCCTGAACCCAAGAGAAAAGTGTTGATGTTACTGTGGACTTTTCTGGAAAGTATGTTTCACTGGATGCAGCCTGACTTCAAGTCGTCTCTAACATGTTCATCTACAAGCCTCTTGGCTTATTCCTCAAATCATGCTGAGAACCTCAGAGGCATGACTTAGACATTGTCACATGGCAGTCCCATCATCACACCAGGATGCTTTCCAAGTGTATAAGTAAATTACATTTTCCCCAGTCCTGGTTATGTCAACACATTTCCATCTTATCTTACCTACCTCAAAATCTGTTCACGTAATTGCTTCCTTAAAACTACATTATGATTCAGAAAGGAAATATTTATTTAAAATATATTTCTGGTAATGTTCTTGACCTGGAATAGGCTAAAATGTTAGAATAATTAGAGCCTAATTTACGAACACAAATAATCCCATTGAATTCAATAGAATTAATTGAATTACTGAAATGAGCAAGTGTACCCTGAGGTAACTCTGTAAATTAAAAGTTGATGGAAATCTTGATATGGGGAACTGTTGAAAGAGTTTGAAATGGGTAGCTCTGATCTGAATAACATTTTGCTGTAAGACTAGGTTTGCTTGCCTACGTGTGTTTTACCCAATGGAAAAGCCAGGAGTGTGTTGTGAGAAAAGCCGAGTGTCAGCGTATTTCTGCATTTCTCCTTTTTGCTCTCCTTTTGAAACAACTGTTTTCATGCACTGGGTTTTTTTCAAACAAACAAGTGAAATGACTGCAGAACGCTAAGTCAAAACTGCGTGTCATTTAGAAACCAGAACTGCTGGAGGGAGTCCAGCACAGAGCCAAAAGGATGATGAAGGGAATGGACGTCACTCCATTGATGGCATTGGAACTGCCCAGGGGCGTTGTGGAATCTCCTTATCCGCAGATGTTTAAAACCCACCTGGGTATGTGTCACTTGGTCTAGGTGATCCTGCTGTGGCAGGGGGACTGGATTGGATGAACTTTCGAGGTCCTTTCCAATTCCTAATGTTCTGTGATTCTGTGATCTCCCTGATGAGGAAAGGCTGGGAGCTGGGTCTATTGAGCTTGGAAAAGAGGAGACTGAGGGGTGACCTCATTAATGTCTATAAATATATGAGGAGTGGGTGTCAGGAAGATGGAGCCAGGCCCTGCTCGGTGTCATCTAATGCTAGGACAAGGGGCAATGGGTGTGAGCTGGAACACAAGAGGTTCCACACCAGCATGAGAAGGAACTTCTTCACGGTGAGGGTGTCGGAGCACTGGAACCGGCTGCCCAGTGAGGTTGTGGAGTCTCCTGTGGAGATGTTTAAAGCCTGCCTGAATACGTTCCTGTGCAACTTGGTCTAGGTGATCCTGCTGTGTCAAGGGGATTGGACTGGATGATCTTTGGAGGTCCCTCCAAATCCCTAATGTTCTGTGATTCTGTAATTCAGTAAAGTCTCATTCTGATCTTCTTCTTGTTATCACTGTAATTGGCTGGATGAGGCTCTGGTCAGCCTGATCTAGGGTGGGGTGTCCCTGCCCATGGCAGGGGAATTGGAACTGGATGATCCTGTGGTCCCTTCTAACCCTGACTGACTGTATGACTTGGTCTGGGTGATCCTGCTGTGGCAGGGGGATTGGACTGGATGATCTTTCAAGGTTCCTTCCAATCCCTAATGATTCTATGATTCTGTGATCCTATGTATTTTATTTGTGACATCTAAAAGCCTGAATTATGGTGGCAATCCCACTGTGTTAAACATTCTAAATCCTGTTTCCAGTGGAACAGTGAAGACATTCCACAGCCTTAATTTCATTTCTCCTGTGTGCACAAACGTAGAGAGGTACATTCCACAAGCATACGTGTGGTCCTACACACGTGGGTGTGAGTACATGTGTACACACTGTCTCACGCACGTGTCCGCTTCGCCCATGCTTTGGGAGTCTTATGTGCAGTGAGAGAATTGTAATCTGGTTTCTCGAGCTTCCTGAGAAGTGAAGGGAAAGAGAGGAGGGGGAAGTGTACACACCTGCAGTTTATTTCCTTTAAAGAGATGGTTTTAAGATAATGGAGATGGGATGGAAGAATGCTGCCTGTTGCTTTGCTCGCTGCGCATGGGACACACGGCCTCAGAAGTCAACGGGGAACTGCTGCCACTGTAATGAAGAACAGTATTGCCTGGGGGTCACAGAGCAGCAAGTGCAACTGATTAGAAGTGTCAGTCTCAAGATGGCAGCAAGGAAAATGTTCAGTGACCAAAGCCATCTGCTAAATGACCTTTCCTCCAGATGTGTATAATGTCTCTCTTCTAAAGCTGCATTTGCGTGATATTTCTCTAGCTGAGCTGGGTTTGAAGGCACCAGAAGATGAGCAACTCTCTGTAGGAAGACAGGATATATGACAAAGGGCTCATGAAAGCACTTCTTTTGCATGAAGGATACAGACCTGATATTTAAAAAGGGAACTAAAAGGGAATCCAAAAGTCAGGTTCAAGAAGCACGGCTTAGTTGATGCTTCTTGGTGATAGGCAACTGATGACCATTAAAGGGCATCCCTAGACCACTGATTCCAGTGGTAGATTTTCAGGACACTTTTGGCTGGGTCTTTGATGAACATCTTTCCCAGTCTGTAGAGATAATGTAATCAACATGATTGGATCCTAATTAAGGCAATAGACTCCTAAGCAATGACATTGTTTCTGACGAGCTGCATTTATGCCAATTGAAATGTGATCAACTCTGTTTCTCTTAGGAGCTGAGGTGAGTATTTTGGTAGGTCAGAGTTAAGACTGGGCTATGTTAAGCACGTTGCAGTTGGTTGCCTCCATGTTAGAGCTAGGTGTCTATTTGGCCCTACTTCCTTCTGCTTTTCCTTCTCTCAGCATGCATGCTTAAATTTCAACCATTTACATGTTCTTGTCCCATATTTCAGTGCCTTGCCACTCAATCCTGACCGGAAAAAACCCACCTCTCTTTTCCTAGTGAAATATTTTTCAACAAGAGAAATTCTTTCTTCATCAAATTTTGTTTATGCCATACTGTGCCCTGATCCTTACTGACGTGGAGAAATTCATGGCTCTTCTGTGATCTAAAGCAGATCTGGATACAGCATTCCAGAGATGAAAGCTGCACGAGCAGCAGCATGGAGTTCCTGGCAGAAATCTCTGTGCTCCATATCCTCTGTCAGAAGAAGTGTTCTCAGCTATAAGACTGATTTATGCTCTTCACAACTGCATAGTGAATGTGTCTACTCCCAGAAGCACCGCAGTGCTCTTCAGACGTGATGGTACTGTTGTGGCAGGAGAGTTTCACTCGTGTTGGGATCTTGTATTTACACTATAAAAGTTTCAACTCTGAAGACAAGTTACAGTTTTAAACTTCAAATGTTTGATGCAGCACTGCATATAAATGTCTTCGTTTTCACATGGTTTCTATTAGGAATGAATTCTGTTAGCTATTCATCCAGACTGAGAGGAAAAAGTATTATTTTGGTATAAAAACAACGTTACATCATTGTTTTTCACAGAATTCATGGTTTCAAAATCCTTTTCTTTTAAGTCTGCCCACTGAATTTATTCTTTGTTAAGACAAAGTATTGGTGGTCATGTTTAAGAAAGATACTGACTTGGAGGGAAATGTCAAAAAAGATTTCAGTCCCACACTAGGAATTCTAAAGATTTGGCTTCACACACTAGGAATTCTAAAGATGACCCTACAAGAATCTGCTGTGCTCACATGTAAAAGTAGTACTTATACCTTGAGCTCTCAGATTGACTTCCTTTTTAATCATATAAATACTCACACTGGATTAATGCCTACGCTCTTGTAAGAATGATCTTTATTGACAGTTTGATAGTGTTAGCAACGAAGGACTCCCATCCCTTTCAGTACAAATATGCAAGAGGAATGCTGTTGGTCTCATATCCTGTTATGTTCAGTGATTTAGTATCCTACAGCTGGCATCTGAGAAGCACGGTGAGCACCTGGTATAAGACACTACCAGCAGTGTACTGCCTTCTGCTGCTGTCCACAGGCACTGCTCTCTGCAGTCCAAACTGAACCTCCTGTTTCAGCTCCGATCTACATCACTGAATGTCCCAGTTGCTGTAGCCAGGAGACAAAAATGTGCTCAAAGCTTTTGTTTTTTTAAAGGGTAACACACTTCAGCAATCAAAGGGCAAAACCAGCTAAAAAGTCACACAGAACTGTATTTAAAGTAATTGGTTTGTGAGTGTGGGGTGCATGCAGGGGTTATGTGTGGGAGAACTCTCCTTGGCTAAACACACCAGGAAAATGCCATGAATGTAAAATTCAACAGTTTAATTGGATCCTGAGGAATTATCTCGAAGCCTGCAAACTGGCTTCCCAGCCCTGCTAACCACCTTACCTCCAGCAATTGCTTGAAGGCTTTCCTCATGTTGTCAGGAGCATTTGAAGCAAGCGCAGGGCTCAGCTACACACCAGGGCAGATTTTGCCTGCAGGCTGTTAAAGTGCCTTTAACCTGGTGAGGTGTGCACTTAAAATACCTATATGCTAGTACTTTGTGCTTCTTCCACCCAAGCAGCTCCCTCCTCCATAGTTGCTTCTCTTTTTTCTCTTTTAGCCCTTGTATCTGCAGAGCCTAACGATGTTATCAATTAACAAACCTGCGCGTTCCCTGTCTTCAGCTGTCAAAGAGCAGGGAACTGTCAATCAGTGGGGACCCTCCCGAATGAGGTGAATGCTGACATTCGGTGAGTGTCATCACAGTTGCCTGCCCATGCCCTTGTAATGCTTTAAGCCAGTGACCCTTCCCTCTTCTTCACACATTTCAGGTAGCACTCGGAGCTCATTGTGTGCAGCCGAGGTCAACCGCCAACCAACCAAGTGCTCTGTCCTGCTCACACAAAGCTTTCCCTGAAGGCAAAAGAAAAGAATAATAAAAGGGGGAAATGGCCTGCTGAGCAAAGGCTCTGAGCCTTTTATAACAGGAGGTCGTTTTTGATTATAGGAAGGAACCTTCAGTGGCCATGGAAACCAAAATGCCACACAAAAGCCAGAGGGTGCTTGGGAGGTAAACAAGATAGATGAAAGGTGATGGTGTTTTTAATCTCCACAATCAATGTGCTTAGGTGGGTGACTTTAATTTAATCCATGTCTGATTAACCCTCTCCCTTTGTTTACACCATTATAAGAGTTTTTCTCCTGTAAAATTTTTAAACAAATGTTAAAAAATTCCAGGAGAGGGCTGGTGGCTGCAGTGTTTTCATCCTATTCACCCCCCTGTGTAATCATGGATGTTCTCATTATCCACATAAATGCCTAATCCTTCTTACTCCTGCTAAGCTTATCCTCAGCGCTATATTTTTGAATGGGAGAGTGGAAGTTCTTATACAAACACGAATTCTTGCGACTTTCTTTTCGGGACACCTAGCAGGATGAAATAGCTGGAAACAATGGCACTCAGTAAGGAAACCTTTTCCATCATGAAGCCTTGGAGCAGTTTGGTGAGAACTGGTTTTGATTTGGTTGAGTTACGAGCCCTTGAAAACTGCACATCATGCGCACTTAGAGGTTTTTAAATAGCAGCAGTGGTTTTAATGACAACTGAGCGCTCGGAAGGAAGTTGTGCCGTGCGTGCGTGCGTGTGCAAGCGACTAATTCACCTCCTCACCCAAAAATACACCCGGGGGCAGCGCTCCGAGTGAACCCTGCCACGTTCCGTTTGGCTTGGCTGATGCAACCGAAAATTCTCTCTGATGGCTGTGCAAAGTTTGATAACGAGCGTTTTGTGGATGGGATTCTCAAAATCCCATTTGGGGGAGCAGATTCCATTCTTACAGGAAAGGAATTTAAAACAACAGAAAGAAAAAGGCCGAGTGGAATTTGTGTTCCTACAACTCCTGGGGTTAAGGGGTATGTTCAATAAAGACAGGCCCTTAAGCAGTTATCTTAGTCTCAGTGTCATTAGACTATGAGCTTTAAACCCACACTCCTTCAGTTAGGGTTTGTAAACAGTCTGGAGCAAGAGAAAGATGCTTCAAAACAGCAGCTGTGGGAAAAACTGCCTAAGTTTGCTGATTTTAAGCCTTCTTGGCCCTTACAGGGTACGTTTGTCACAGCAGCCAACATCTACCTCTATCCAGCAAAATAGTGGGTCCTTTCCTGAGAGGAAAGGCTGGCTCTCTACTTTCTTCGAGTAGGAAAGCAGAGTTTAGTGTATTATTTTAAAGCCCAAAGAGATGAGGCTCTATAACTGATGCTACCCAGCACTTGCGACTCAGGGAGCAGGATTGCTGAGCACTATCCCTTTCTCAGTGTCAGGATGCTTGAGCCTGGCCCTGCGCTACCAAGCACGTTGAGTTTGGAGAAGCCAACATAGCTGAAGCAGTGCTAACTCAACTCCTAAGTGACCTCCTAACTCAGTAACCCTGGCAGGAATTAGGCCACAGACCTCAAAGATGTCCCTTAGGCTTAGCAGAGAGTCGTGTGCCTGGATCCTGGGCCAGAGTAGTTCTTTGCTTAAACTGCAGTAAAACTCAAATACTCAGGACCTTCAAGGTGAAATAAGATACTATGGAAGAACTACAAGATCCAAGCACAGGTTTCTCCACTACAATTTCAGGATAAAAAGCCAAGTATCTCTAAATGATGTGTCCTATTTGACCCAAATTCCATAAAGGACTGCAGATGTCACAGTTCCTGATGTCTCTTGCTTGAGAGGCATGTGGGATGCAGAGGTTTAGCATCCTAATTGTGAACTTCTCAGCAGTGACACAGCAAATGCAGGAAGCTGTCCCTGCTGGTCAAAAGGAATTGTAGAGGAGAAGACTTAGTCACCACCTCAAGGCAAAGGAGAGACTCTACTTTTGGTTAAAGTTGATGCAGTGGACACTTCTGCAGTGTCCAGATAACACTTTCTGAGGGAAAACATAGATGTTACTAGTTACTTTCTTTGGATAAGAGTAGGAACCCTCATGCCATTTGAAATACTCAGATCCTGCTCTTTTGTTAGATTTGGGGCTTCTCTCTTTCACTACAGCTCCCTAGTGAGGCCTCTGTCTGCTAAGCTGGAAGATACTCTGAGACAGATACCAGAGAGAGCTCCTCAGCCTAAGGTAATCTTCTAAACAGGGCAAGACTATTGCTTTTCACAGAAACACAGAAAATTTGGGATTGGAAAGGACCTCAAAATATCATCTAGTCAAAATGTCCCACCACAGCAGGATCACCTAGGTCAAGTTGCAGAGAAACATGTCCAGGCAGTTTTTAAACATCTCCAGAGAAGAGGACTCCACGAACTCCCTGGGCAGCCTGTTCCAGTGCTGTCACCTTCGCCGTGAAGAAATTCCTTCTCATATTGATGTGGAACCTCCGACAGCTCACACACATTGCCTCTTGTCCTGTCATTAGATGACACTGAGCAGAGTGTCCTCCTGACACCCACCCTTTCCATATTTATAAACACTAATGAGTTCACCCCTCAGTCTCCTTTTGTTCCCAGCTCCCTCAGCCTTTCCTCATCAGGGAGATGTTCCACTTCATCATCTTTGTGGCCCTGCATTGGACTCTCTCCAGCAGTTCCAAGTCCTTCTTGAACTGAGGAGCCCAGAATTGAACACAATATTCCAGATGTGGTCTCACCAGGGCAGAGTAGAGGGAGAGGAGAACCTCTCTCGATCTGCTAACCACCCCCCTTCTGATCCACCAGTAATTAGCCACCAGTCCAACAGTTTGGTGTTAGGATCTTTGTTACAGGTAGGTTTTATGCCCCATGAGTCTTCCATGACTGAAGTTTTCAGCTCTATCCAAAGCCCCAAACATGAAGTGTTCTGTATCTGATATTTTGAAGTTTTCATGGCCACTCAGTTGGCACAAGGATTGCCCTTGTGCAAGTAACCCATGTGGGACTGCAGTGGGAAAGAAGGATCTTTCCTTTTCCCTTCTTACTTTCATCAAAATGAATTCTGCCTACAGCAGCAGTGATCCCTGTTCTGAAGACTGAAATTTGTTTTAAACTTGCTTTAGGTTTCACATGAGCTGGTAGGCGTTTTCCAAGGAGTACTACCCTCTGATGAAGCCTTCAGTAACATTTTCCTAAGTTTCTCTTCATCACTCAAAATTTTGCTTCATCTAGCAAAGCAGAGGATTATTGTTGACAACGTATTGTATCGCATCAAAGCCCTCACAGCACCATTCTCACAGAGGAGAAGAGAAAAACAAATCATTCTAATCCTTCCCTAATTTTGCTCAGGGAAAACTCGTCCTAGTGTGCTCGTCTGTTTAATGAGAACCTTGTGATCAGTAACACCCGCTGAATTTGTAGAGTTCTGGCTTTAGACAAGGACACTGAATCAAAGAAGCATCTCTCAGCCACGCAGCAGGGCAAGAACTGCCCAGTAGGATGGAAAAGGAAGAAGAAAGATTTTTCCAGCATTTTGGTAGTTTCAAAGACCTTCCATTCATCTGTCTGAAGGTCCCATTCTCATTTTCACCCTGGAATTTTTGTTGTTCTCTTCGAGAAGTAAAGAACACACACAGAAAAAGCAAAGAAGGTGAGTGGTGGAAATACTCCAAATAATGAGATCAATATCTTGCACTGTGAAGACAGTGTACTGCTTGGTCCAGATGGTGAACTACACAACTGCTCAAGAAAGAGAGATTGAAGACTGAATGGAAGGGAAAAGGCTTTTTACTGACCAGAAGGGTTTGTCATCAGTACCAAGAATACTGCTGAGAAGATGACACCACTGAAGAGAAAGATTATAAAGTGGTATTTTTGATCTGTTCATAGAATCATGGAATCATTAGGGATTGGAAGGGACCTTGAAAGATCATCTAGTCCAATCCCCCTGACACAGCAGGATCACCCAGACCAAGTCACACGGGAACACATCAGATGGGTTTTAAGCATCTCCAGAGAAGGAGACTCCACAACCTCCCTGGGCAGCCTGTTCCAGTGCTCTGCCACCCTCACTGTGAAGAAGTTCCTTCTGATAGTTATGTGGAACCTCCTCTGTTCCAGCTGGGGCTTTTGGGGCATTCACAACTGTTTGTGGCTGTTTCCCCTTGTCTGCTTTGAAAGCTTTAACAACTTTTCACAGGTGAGAAGCATTGTCTACATGTTATTCTGGTTGAATTGTCCAACATTTAAGTTAGCATTTTTTCTGGTATACGTTCAAATACTTAATTTAAATCATAATTAAAACAAAAATACAAGAGGCCCCCCTACCCCCCAAAAGAGCTTGAACAGAGCATGATGAATGCACTATTTGTTGAACGCTCCACTCTGCTGAAAGAGTCCCTAATTTGCAGTGAATAAACCCAGGTTTCTGCAAAAGGAAAAGATCATTTCTCTGTTCACTGTGTGGTCTGATTCTGACAGGTACAGCATTTGAATCCAGACAAATTACCGGGGTCCTGTGACGTTACAAGTGTCCATGCCTGCTGCACAATAACAGAAAAGTTATGTGGCAAGTTTAGGCGACCAATGGCCACCGTGAAATTTGTTGACATTTTCCCTAAACTTAATGTGGATACTTAGCCAAAGCTCTTTAACTGAGCAATTGAGCTTTATCATACCTCTTTCCTCTTCTCTCAGCTAAAAGTATAAATAACCTTATATTTATACTAGTGCAACACCACCTACAAGGAGGCAGGAGTAAGAAAGCTTGCTCTTTTAAAAATTAATGAGCCTTGGAAGGAAATGAAGCTGAGAGAGTATGAAAGCATATGAATTTCTCCTATACAGAAGAACCAGCATTCATTAAACTGTAACTCTATACTGCTCAAAGATCCAGTCCACTTCAACAGCAGATTAGTATGAGTAAGGGCTATGGAGTTCAGGGGACATGTTTTTCTCCTGCCTGGAAAAATGTATTGCATCTGTGGAGAACAGGATTAGAAAACACATTTGCTTTGTCACAGTGACATGCACCTAGCTCTGCATCAGATGCAATAAAATCAGGTCCTGCAGGAGTCTGAGAAAATGAGATATTTCTGTCCACTACTAGATTTAGAGTCTGCTGCAATGGTAGCAATTGTAAACATAGTCCTATTTTTAGACTATTTTTAGAACAAGGTGAGAATGTCAGCTTTGGAGTTCTTGGTGCTAGTTAATACTAGAACATAGACAAGGTGAAAAAAACCCACATTCCTACAAATAATCATAAAATCATAGAATCATTAGGGATTGGAAGATTGGAAGGGACCTCGAAGGATCAACTAGTCCAGTCCCCCCTGACACAGCAGGATCACCTANTTTATTGCACTTTAAAAACACACTCTTTCACAGCTCTTTTTTAAACATAAAGAGATGGAGACAATTTGAAACCAATAGATTATGTTATTAATAGATATTGGTTTCTCAGATACAATCATATTTCTATGAGACGGTGTTAATTATTCTTTCCCATCCATCAAGAAAGAGTCTCAAAGAACTGATGTTCCAGGTCAGAATGCTAAACAAGGAAATGAAAGTGGATTGTTGTTGATACAATAGTGCAAACTGTGTGTTCATAACTAGATAGGTATAAATGCAATTCCTAACAGCATTTCAGAACAAGCTGTACACCTACAGCCCAGGTCACACAGCAATCACTCCACCTGAGCCAATGAACCTGAATCAACAAATGTAAATAAAGAAATTCAACCTTACCATTCTGAAAGGAAATTGCTGTCAGTTGGATATGATGGATTATCCTTCTTGTCTTTATGGTCAGTACATTTCTATTTATGTCTTGATTTGATTACCAGCTGTCCATATCACGTTTTGTGCATCATCAGCCACCAAGGAATGAACAAACAATTTCCATGAAGACACAAGACCACCATTAAAAGTTGGGATTTTTGAGGAACAGTTCAAAAGACCAGCTACATAAGGGGGGGGGGGGGGGGGG
>VXBP01003693.1:116752-136514 GCA_013400115.1 Rhinopomastus cyanomelas
TGCTTTTCTAAAAAGTAAGGAAGATGAAGTCTGCATCCATTCCAGACAGTCAGTGTCACCATTTTTAAACAACATTAATAAATGCAAGCATAGTGGAGCTGATGAAATTGAGCATCTGAAACAGCACTGCCTTTTTCAGGAGCAGACAAGAGACGTAGTCCCAAAATCAGAATAGTGTTCAAGTGCCAGTCACAAGAGGGAGCTCAGTGCTTCGCAGCTGTAACAGAAATAGATCTGGGATTGAGAAGCAAAATTGGAATAGATTTGAAAGGATATAGAACTTATAAATCAACAGCAGATTGCAGTGGTTGGAATACGTTAATTCATCTTGGGTTTATCCTAGAACACCAGCCTCTGGCATCAATGACAGGGTATTTCTCACTCAGCTAACATATGACTCACTCTCTTTGTCTTTCATTTTCCCAGTTCCTCACGTTACTATTTCTCTGTCAAGAGGAAAGGTAAAATGGAACTGAAGCTGACAGTTCACAACGGTGATTCAAGGCAAAAAAACCCAATAATGTCATATTAGTCTTAGGAATGGACCAGACCAAATTTTCTGTCATGATTAAAATGATTCAGAACTACATATTTGGAATATCATGATATTTGAAACTCTCTCTATCTTATATATATCACATATCATATATAAAATATATAGTCTCATATTAGATAATTATATATTATATACATATAATGATAAAATAAATACAGAAATATAGAAAAGGGATTTTTCTAAAACATCTAGTTGTGTACCTGAAATATCCTGCTGTCATGAGATGGGGCTGGATGGACACTAGATGAAGGACAGATCAGATGCTCTTTATTAGCCCCTCTCTCCTCCAAAAGAGGAAGATAAAGGGAATAAGAGAGAGACTTACAATTTAGAAAAATAAAACTGCTTTATTGAAGATACCAGCTTTACAATGGAATTCATACAAGTATGTATGATATCAATACCAAACCAAACACTCCTATGGCATTTATGTCATTGTCACCACTTTTGTTGTGGGCAGACTCCGGGAAAGTTCCAAACTGCACTCAGGATTCAGGAATGCATGGATAGATGTTGAAGGCAGAATGGACAGGGTCCTCCTTGGATGGTGGCCATTTTAGAAGCAAAAGAAGAGCTGACCCTCGTGGTCCCTTGGCTTTATACCCAGTGTGATGTATATATGGTGGAATACTTTGTTGGTCAGTTTAAAGTCACCTGCCTCATCTGCTTCTCCCTACAGTTTTGGCTTCTCACTTGATACAACCGTAACACAACACACAAGATTTAGCAGTGACCTTGGTCTTCGCAGGAGCAAGTCTCAGCAAGAGCCTTTCTACATACCAGTCCTTGGCAGCAACTGTAAACCTCAAGAGTTACCCATTGTAGAAGACACTGCACAAACATGCTGTTAACTTCAGGAATTGCTGTTACTTAGAAGACATTTAGCTGAAAAGTTAAAATCATGGAACAGAATTAGCTATCTTCTAACTTAAACCAGGACATCTGGTTCGATCATCACACATCGTAGATAAGTTAATGAGCATTACAGCCATGGGCACGGTATTGATATCAAGCCATTGATCAGCTACGTCAACAGACAAGGAATCAGAGTGTGGATGAGCTGCCACAGTCAGCCTGAATCTTCCTGCTTCATGTAGATCCCCTTATCTTCACGTGTCTCTTGACCTACACAATCTGACATTCTTTCCCTTTTTCACACTCTACGTTCCCTGGCACGCTTCCCATTTCTTCTCGTGAAACCTACATTATCCTCATCTTCTCTTGGCCACCTGTTTTCAAAATGTCTGGTGAAATTTAAAAAGTAGTATCTGTACATATCTCACCAGAAAATACTTGTGGTGCTTGTGGAATAGATGATGAGACAAATAACATTTACGACACCTTTCCTGTGAAGTTCTGGATCCTGTGACAGTTAAAGTGCTTTAGTCGAGTCTAGGTCTAATAGCTACACTTCAAGTCACGGTCTTGATGGCAAAATGACTTGTGGAAATTCTCTGCTCTGTGCTGTGCAGCTTTGCAAAATGAATAAGCTTAAAGATCCCTTTTAGCCTTAGGAAGGTTTGCTATTGTTTCATTACGAGGGATGACGATGTCCTACCATCTTTTGGTAAGCATGAAGTGTTCATGTGTTACCAGGACAATTTATGAGGGAAAAACCCTCCAAGAAATATAATAACACATTTCTTTAAATCTCCATTTAAATAAAATTATTTATTTATGATTTAAAACTATGTTATTTGCAATTTTTAAAAAGCTGTTTTATGAATTTAATTTGGATATCGTAAGCGTGTGCTTGCAAGTAGTTGAATCCTAGCACCAAGAGAGAAAAACAGCCTCTATTTTTGGACAAGCAATGATTCTGTGATGGGCAGGCACAGAATAAGACCCAACACTTACATTTCCATATATTCATGATGGATGTCTAATATATGAAGAAGAAGAAAACCCCACTCCATTAGAATTTTTACTGACATTTTCTTTGTCAGAAGCCAGTATTCTGAGTAGCTTAGACTAGTTTTTAATCTGGAGTATCTTTATCCATTAGAAGTTTTCTTCAAAACTGTTTGGTCAGAATATGTGAACATCTACCCTTTTCCCCCTCATGTCCCAAAGAAACAAGGTGCATGTTATTACACTGTCTG
The DNA here is from genome assembly GCA_013400115.1 of Rhinopomastus cyanomelas. Lineage (NCBI taxonomy): Eukaryota > Metazoa > Chordata > Aves > Bucerotiformes > Rhinopomastidae > Rhinopomastus > Rhinopomastus cyanomelas. The sequence goes on from VXBP01003693.1 coordinate 119,411, forward strand.
CAAAGACTTTGTCTTTGTGTCTATTATTAGCTCCTCTTAAACCTCCTTTTTGATGGAGGTGTCATGAGTTTAGTCAATGTTAACGAACTCAGGAAATGAGACACCCTGTTAGGGTCAAGTTTAAGGCAAATGTATCTTCTCTTGTCTTTCTTCTATGGGTGTTCAGAAGTCAAGATACAACCACTATCTCATTGAGTGGTATTTGCATAAATAACAAGCTAATCAACACAAACATGATTCAGGCATAAGAAATGGTGCCTCTTTCTTTCCAGCAGGTAAAAAGTGGAGGATTTGAGATGGAAATAGTGTTCCTGTTTATGAACTAGAAAACACCAGACTTCATTATCTTCCCTTCTCACTAACAAAGACAACTCACATAGCATATGAGGGGCCTTGTCATATGGATGTGAAGTAAGTTCAAAGGAGCCTCGATGGCTTACTCTGAGAGAAAAATTGACAAGTCCTTCGTTTAACCATATAGATGCTCTTGTGATCAAGGCACCAAAACAAGCTCTAAATCAGCACCAGACACTTAGATTTAATTTCAGTAGCCCTTAAGGGCAACGTCTTGGCAGCCAGGATCTGATGGCTGTGAGATGCCGTAGCCACAGTCTTCACCTGGAGACATCCAGTCCGCAAAGGCTGCTAGATATATCGCACTACTCTCGTCTGAGGGAAACCTGAGGAGGCACAGATGGTCCTACTCTACGGCTGTAAAGGCACTAAGGACATCAAAGTCAAGAGTTCATTTGGCTCCAGCACAGCCAGTATTAAATCAACAACAACAAAAACCTCCAAAACTGTCTATACCCCAGGAAGTAGTGTCAGCCCAAATTGGCAAGAACTCACACAACTCCAAATTAGAAACTGTGCAATTAATTTGCTAAATGCAAAGTGACATGCCTGATGGGATGGTCTCCATTTGACATCAGGGACAGCTGATTTAATACTGTGCTCTCCACTGAGAAGGAAATAGGAACCCTGAATCAGTGATACAGAGCATGGATTTATTGTACTCTCGTTCCAGTGTGCAACGACTGACTGAAAACGAAGCAAATCTAATTAATTAATATTGGCTTCTCATTATTGTGCATCTGCCCTCCACTTCTTGAACGACAGTCCTAAGCATCAGACAACTACAGGACATTTTATAATCGAGGAGCTCATAAACAACAAAATCATAAGAACCCCCAAGTCCTCGAACCTCATCCTATTGCTAAGAATAACCCGAAGGTGTTTTACCCGCCCGGCTGAACAGACAGGCTTTACATCGCGCGCTGCATTCTGCCAACCTGGGGCTCTGGAGGAGGGCCAAAAGAAGCAGGTTTCAGCGGTGCTGGCCCTCCGCTGAGAACACCCCACCACCGGTCCCCCCAAGCCAGGGCACCGCGCACTCATTTTATGTGTAGTGCTCCTGTCTCTCACAACTGCTGTGTCTGATATTTTCTTTATGACTTCAGCTTATTTGCAGCTTTGGCTGCGAGATGTATTTTCACACAGTGCTCAATACAAAGTCTAAAACTGAAGCTCAGAAAATACACTCTACCAAATTTAACAGAATTAAGTCAAACTTCAGGCATGATAACTATGGGAAGGCAGGAATCTGTGCAGTTTTTGACAATTTCTGATGTGTACGATGACACCAGAACATATCATACTGCAAGTGCATGCAGCCTTAGCTGTCTGCCAGGCAGTGGATACTTGGGAGAAGCACAAGAGGAGCCAGACAAGTAGCTTTAAGTCACTAGTAACAGATAACAACCACAAATACCACCATCAATGTACTCTACATCACAGATCAGCATTCTAACCCCTCTAACTCTTAGAATCATAGAATCATCATGGCTGGAAAGGACCTCCAGGGTCAGCGAGTCCAACCTTTTCTCCTAGTGTCTAACCGCTAGACCATATCCCCAAGTGTCTCATCCACTCGTTCCTTAAACACCTCCAGGGATGGTGACATCACTACCTCCCTGGGCAATCCATTCCAGCACCTAACCACCCTCTCAGTAAAGAACTTCCTTTTAACATCCAATCTAAACCTCCCCTGATGCAACTTGAGGCCATTTCCCCTCGTCCTATCATAACCAATTGGAGAGAAGAGACCAACACCAGCCTTGCTACAACCTCCTTTAAGGTAGTTGTAGAGGGCAATAAGGTCCCCTCTCAGTCTTCTCTTCTCCAGACTAAACAGCCCCAGCTCCCTCAGCCTCTCCTCATAGGGCATGTCCTCCAGCCCCTTCACCATCTTGGTTGCCCCTCTCTGGACTCGTTCCAGCACCTCAATGTCCTTCCTGTACTGTGGTGACCAAAACTGGACACAGTACTCAAGGTGCGGTCTCACAAGTGCCGAGTACAGGGGCACAATCACCTTCCTGCTCCTACTGGTCACGCCGTTTCTGATACAGGCCAGGATGCCATTGGCCTTCTTGGCCACCTGGGCACAGTGCTGGCTCATGTTCAGCTGGCTGTCGATCAGCACTCCCAGGTCCTTCTCCACCAGGCAGCTCTCCAGCCACTCTTCTCACAGCAACATCTCTTTTTTTTCCTATAGACCACTGTGTCTGAAGAGAATGGGAGGGAGAGGTAAAACATTTGATGAGATGTGTGTCAGAAGTCACAAGTGCATGATGGGCAGGTACAGTGTCTGTGGTCCTTCCAAAGTCGTGGACTACTGAATGGAAGAAGGAATATTTGCTAGATGGCCACAGATCCTCTTGTCCTTCCTTTTTGGGTTTCCACATGCTTTGGCTTGTAATCTAAAGATTTACTTCCATTCTTTGTGACCATCACATAAGTCAGTCTGCTGACAAACAATAGTGGTTTAGATATTTATATTCTCAAATGACTATCAACCCCCTTCCCAACTTGTGCATTAAATCCCATTATTATTCTATCCCTTCATTACTCTTTTCACAAATACATTATCTCTACGTCAACAGATCTACTTTCACTTTTTCAGAATATTGAAAGAAAGAAAATAGAGACCTTAGTTTTAGAAAAACATCTCTGATTGAATTATCCTCTGTCCATGCTGTTAGGCTTTAGGGCTTAAAAAGAAAAACTGCATTTGTATTTCTCCTGAGAAAACTATGCCAGTGATGTGACCTCAATCAATGAGCTCTTAAGAGAACAGCACAGGTGCTAGAGATGACTATGAAAAGACATCTGGAGAAGCATATTTATTATTTTTATTGTGTGCCTCACAAAGACACTTGACTGATTAATAAAAAACATCCAACCCTTTCCAGCAGCTGGAAAAAAGATTGATTTTTATTTCATCATTAACATTCCCATCAAATGATGAACTATAAAACTGCTGCCTGTAAATCCAGACTGAAAAAGGTCAGACAGAATCAATATCTTTTTACACAGTAAAACCTTAAAGAACTATTCAGCTGGATATCTTCAGGTCTGCTGTTAATATCTGTAGTGAGTTCCATGGACAACGCTATGATTTGCTAAAGTACTTAAGCATGTGCTTAATTTTCATCTCCAAATAATCTCGTTTGTCTGCAACAGAATTTGAGCAGGCATGCCAAAAAGGGGACAGAGTTGGAGTCAGAGAACAGTCCTTCCACATCCCTCAGTCAGCACCTCTAGCAGGTCTGCTGCCCAGATGGTTGGCCAACGTATTTTGAATGAATTTAGGTTTAGCAGACATTCACCTGGAGGATGGGATATAACGGCCGGTGCTGGGACCAGTCCTACTCAATCTATTCAGTAATGACTTGGATGAGGGATTAGGGGGCATTTGCATCAGCAAGTTTGCTGATGACACAAAGCTGGGTGGTGTCGCCAACACCTCAGCAGACTGTGTTGCCATTCAGCGAGATCTGGACAGGCTGGAGAGCTGGGCAGAGAGAAATTTAATGAATTATAAAAATGTGAAAGGTGGGTGTCAGGAGGATGGAGCCAGGATCTTCTCAGTGTCATCTAGTCATAGGACAAGGGGCAGTGGTTGGAAACTGGAACATAAAGGGCTCTATATAAATATGAGAAGGAGCTTCTTCTCAGTGAGGGAGATGGAGCACTCAAACAGGCTGCTCAGGGGGTGGTAGAGTCTCCTTCACTGGAGACATTTAAGACCCGCCTGGATGTGTTCCTGTGTGACTTGGTCTGTGTGATCCTGCTGTGTCAGGGGGATTGGACTAGATGATCTTTCCAGGTCCCTTCCAATTTAAGAGTAACCATGGCTTAGTTAATTTAAAAAAATCTATTGGATAACTATAAAAAAAGATTTTATTCAGGTGCCAAAATCTGTGATCACAGTTACTGGCAAGTCTTTCCCCAAGATTCTCCCGTCACTCCTGCCTTTCCAAAAGTAGGAAAAAACCTTATCCATGTGGTTTCATCATGCTACAGGATTTTGCTGGGAACTCATCACACGTGGTCGGTGTGTGTTTGCTGGTGCTGGATTGCCTTAACAAACTCAATCCACTAGTCTCACAGCTGAAGTTGGACCTGCCAGAGAGCACTTTCTCCTACAGCACTACTGGCAGAGCCTTGGTCAAATCTAGAATGGGGTAATAATTTTAAACGAAAGAATTGACTTCAAAACAGTGTGAAATTGAAAGTGTGTTTCCAATTAATCAGTACTTTGCATTTTTTAAACAGAACAATGCATTTCTCTTTGGTTTTTGTCCTTTATTCACTTTTAAAATAAATTCCTGGTTTGAACCCAGCCAGTAAGTAGCAAGAGAAAGTGATATAGATCTACCTTTACTTTTGGAGATTTTTTAACCAAAAAACCCAAAGTGGAATAAACCCCTCAGTCTCTCAAGAACATATCTTTCCACACAATATATTAACCACCAAGATTTGCAAATTCAAGATTAAGCGACTTCTTCCCCTCCAAAATGTAGGTGGTGATTACATTCTGTGTCAGAAATCCACTGTGACTCCACAACGGATTTAGACATGGACAAGAGTTTCTTTAGTGATGTAAGAAACAGAAATATTACCAAACTTCTGCAATGATTGGAATCTTAGGCTCATGTAAATAGTTTGATATATCTGGGTTTCATTCACTTGCCACCCAACCAACAGGAGATGATGCTTTTATCAGCACATGGTAATGAGATAATGGGAGTTATAATTACAGAAGACAGCTTTGAATCCTGGTCTTATTCATTTAAATCAAATATAAGAGCAAACACAGGCTAAACAGCCATGAGGAGTCTTTACTTCAAAAAGGCCAGGCTGGAGAACTTTATAAAAACTATTTCCTGAGTTTCAAGAGAAAGAAGAAGTAGATGTGAAGTTTCTCAGCAGTGAGAAGAAAAATAAACATAACACAAGCAGTAAAGTGACTGTTCTGTGTCACCCAGAGTGGAAGACATTGGCATTATGGCCAATAAATTAAGACAAACTAGGTAAATTAACAAACAGATAGAGACATTATCCTATTTGCAGACAAAACACAGGCAGACCTCAGTAGATTCAACACAGATATTCAGACAGTCTCCTGCTGAAATAACCAGTTTAGGCAAAGTTGATAGAGAGTTTGTACAGTAGGGAAAATGCATTTTGTGCTCTTTTTCCTTGCTTTGCTATTGTTACTATCACTCATAGTAGTGTTGTCTCCTTTTGCCTCATTCTTTGGTGATTTTCTTTTCCAAAATCTTGTGAGAAGAAGAACTCAGTCTTTAATTCTTTTGTTTAAAATTATTTTTGGGGCACCTTAAATGAATGTGGTTACTAGCAAGTGAATGTTTGACACTTAAAAATCACGACTGAGCAACTCATCTCACCTTGTATCTTTGGGAAAAGAGGGTGTTCCCCTCACAGATCACACTTGAAAGTACAGATTTGTACATGTTCACGTTCCAGCACACGTAGGCTTTGATTCATTATCTTCCATTTGAATTCCATGGATTTTACCAGATTCACAGAGTTAAAATAATTCAATGTTAAGTTCAGCACAATAAAAAAACCAAGTAACTAGGGCTGTATTGATCCAAATAAATCTACCATCAAATTCTCCTACCCTTTTCCAAACACTCTTTTTCCTGCCTTTAATTTGCAAGTTACAGGGAAAGACAATGCCACTGTTTATTTCTGTAAGTTCTGAAGTACACTTTGCTCTTTAGTGTGAGATAAATAACTCATGTGATCTATTCATAGAATCACAGAATCATCATGGCTGGAAAGGACCTCCAGGGTCATCAAGACCAACCCTTGCTCCTAGTGTCTAACCGCTAGACCATATCCCTAAGTGCTGCATCACTTGTTCCTTAAACACCTCCAGGGATGGTGACATCACCACCTCCCTGGGCAATCCATTCCAGCATCTAACCACCCTCTCAGTAAAGAACTTCTTTCTAACATCCAATCTAAACCTCCCCTGATGCAACTTGAGACCATTTCCCCTCATCCTATCATCACTAATTGGAGAGAAGAGACCAACACCAGCCTTGCTACAGCCTCCTTTCAGGTAGTTGTAGAGGGCAAGAAGGTCTCCTCTCAGTCTTCTCTTCTCCAGACTAAACAACCCCAGCTCCCTCAGCCTCTCCTCGTAGGGCATGCCCTCCAGCCCCTTCACCAGCTTGGTTGCCCTTCTTTGGACTCGTTCCAGCACCTCAATGTCCTTCCTGTACTGTGGTGACCAAACAAGTGCTGTTTGAACAAGTTTGAGCCCAAGCACATGCTGACGATGCAGACTTCATATTTGGATCATTCAAAGCACAGATTCTCAACGATTGAATCGACTCCCAGCAATCACCAGCCGCCGAACGCGCTGTGACTTTGCATTATCAGTTGGAAACTGAGTGAATGGCACCCCCTGAGCGGTAATTTCTTCCCTAATTACTTGTGGTGTGTTTTTCAGGAAAGTGAGCATCTTCAGAAAGGTTCGAGTGGCTTTAAAAACATATCTGTTTTCTCATCTAGTGGGATAGACTGGTTGGGAACCCAGGAGTCCTGGGCTTCTGTTTAACTTGCAGACAGGTTTAATTATTAGTAATTATGAAGCAAGACAGAAATATTTTTCTGCTTTGCTTCTCATCGTGTTTCTGTCTCAAAATAAAACTTTATGATTCTAAGAGAAAGGAGTAGGCTGAGAAGGAACATAGTACCACGTTTATGCAGTAGAACCTAATTTGTTGGAGCGTCCCATGGAGAAAATTTCTGAGCTGTGGTGGATGCCTTTGTTTGGAGTAGTTGCCCAAGTGCAAAAGAATCATTCTTCTCATTCTAACTCAGGTAGTTAAATTATGGAAATGAATTGTTTTTTAAGAGCATTGACTTCACTCTTTGTCTGTGAAAGCAACTTAGTGAGGTTGGCTCAGGTGGAGGCATCTACACTGGAGATGTGTACAGCTAGGTTAGGTGAGTCGTTCATTGAGATGTTTGTCTCTTCAGGTGTTCTATTCCATGGAATATTCCTGGGTGTTGGAATTCAGTCATCTCCAATATTCAATTATTTAAACAGACAACAGTGTGCTTTTTGTGTATTCCATTTAAGACCAAACAATTCCTTGCCATGTTCTGGGGGCATACACAGGCCAGCAGCCGTTCCTAGCAGGCAAAGTGAATGTAGTCACACGATCTTTGAAGGTAAAAGAGTGAAGCCCAGGTCTTGCCAGTTGGTCTTAGTGTCAGAAAAGAGTTCAAGTGACGTATTTAATTCTCTACAATAGACGTATCCTGAATATCTAAGCTTGAAAGTAGTGGTAGGGGACAGTAAACTTCGATAGCTAAATGTGTTACATACTTTGATCGATATGTTGGCTCTAACATAGAATCATAGAGTCATTCGGGATTGGAAGGGGCCTTAAAAGATCATCCAGTCCAATCCCCCTGCCACAGCAGGATCACCTAGACCAAGTCACACAGGAACACATCCAGGCGGGTCTTAAACTTCTGCAGTGAAGGAGACTCCACCACCTCCCTGGGCAGCCTGTTCCAGTGCTCTGTCACCCTCACTGGGAAGAAGTTCCTTCTCATATTTATGTGGAACCTCCTCTGTTCCAGCTCACACCCATTGCCCCTCGTTCTATCACTGGATGACACTGAGAAGAGCCTGGCTCCATCCTCCTGACACCCACCTTTCACATATTTATAGACATTAATGAGGTCACATCTCAGTCTCCTCTTCTCCAGCCTCAAGTGATCCAGCTTCCTCAGCCTCTCCTCATAAGGAAGGTGTTCTACTTTCTTTACCACCCTCGTTGCTCTACACTGGACTCCCTCCAGCAGCTCCACATCCCTCTTGAACTGACATCTTCATCTGTTAATGGCAAATCCACACACAACTGAATAAGGGTAAGATGTCAGAGTGTTTCCCCAATGTATGATGTGATTCACTGTGACACTTGCTCCTGGGTGATGTGACACACCAGAAAAATATAGCACGACCTAAGTATCCATGACTGCTTTAATTGCTTCAGTCCAGCTTGAGCCTGCTGCTCCTGATATAAAGAAAACTGTAAGAAAAGTCAACACATGTTTTGATTCAGTTAATTTACGATATTTGTCTTATTTTCTTGTCTGAATAACAAAATAGAAAAGTTCATGAACCTGGTGTGAGATGCTTTAATTTAATTGCTATAACATTATCATTCTTCTGCTATGAAAAACTTTGTATGTTTTAAAGGTGACTTATTATTCCCACTGCATCAAAGCAGTATTTTAAAATACAGGTAGGTTATTCTGATGTAACCAAGGCTTCCATGTGTGATATGGAATGATCATCTTAGAAGGCAGACACATATGGAAACTTTGCATGGGTGCTAGTATGGGGTAACTACACAGATTTCCTCTCTATTCTCAATTTTTGTTTGCATTCTATTACTAACAATGTCAACATAACACTGTGTGTCTCTTGGAAAACAGAAAGTCTAAGAGTTGATCTAAATTCTGGGATGAATTATTCCATGACAATGACATCTGCAACGCGTACACTTTAATGTGAAACATAGATCAAGTAAATAAATTATGCCTTTAAAATATATTAAATTCCTTATATGGAATAGATACTGTGATCTCTGATTCAAATGAAAAATTGTGCAGTTAATGAGAAATGAAAACAGACTGTTTGCAATTTTCTGAGATCATCAGAAACTGCTGAGCCAATTGCTAACTTCAACCCACTTGCTTATTTCTCAATTATGCTCCTGTAAAATAGAAAACAAACAAGCTCTGGTCTACCTGTTGCTTTACTAGCCGTAACGAAACTTTCTCAAGTGTTGAAGGTATCATGGTAGGTAAGGGCCTGCCAAAAGCAGTATGAAAAACTTCTGAGCATTGCCAAGTCGGCTCCTCAGCAAGGTTGAAGCTTCTCTAAGCTTTATGAACCGTTTCTCCATGTGGATTGGACTTCTTCCACCAGCATAACTTTTAAAAGTGATTTTCTTATTGTGTTTTGGGTATCTTCTCTTAAAAACACCGTTCTGGGGTCGTTTCTGGAAAAACATATAATTCAGGGACTTGCATCCATGAATTCCTAGAGTTAGTTACACTCTATAGTACAAACCACACTCCACTGGTTTGCCACCAACACCCGAGAAAGAAAAGTTTTCTACAACAACTTTACACACTTGCTGCTGGATGGCCATTTGGATTACCAAAGTGAAAGGGTCAGGTGGAGAAGAATAGGGGCTCCTTGCTCAGTGGACAGGCAGTGGGTGGGATATAGAAAACTGGGAAGAAAGGGAAGAGCATGGCCTTTACTTCTCTACTTACTTGCAAGAGCACCTGAACTGATGCTGGCAGGGAAGTAGCTCAATGTTGTAAGAAGCTCAGCGTAAGCCTGCAGAAAACCTAGTAGCATTTTTGAACAAATGGGAAACAGGAAGGAAATTGTGCCTCAGCATCACAGAAGTATTCTGCCTCCTAACCCTGTACTGGTTAAGTGCCACTGGAGAGAACCTAAGTTAGAACCTTGAACCTCTTGCTGAGTGCCAGCCGTCCTCAGGCAGGCAGGAGCTGCAAGGAGACCTGGCCAGAGGCATGCATGTGTGCCCATGGTTTGCATGAAAACTTTTCTTTGAGAAGACTTCTGAAACTGTGACTTCACGTGTAAATCATTTGTGGTACCTTTGTGTGTACAGATATGCAAACAACCTCCCTGCTTGGACTCCTGAGGTCCAACTTGGCTCTAAACATTTGCTTCGACAGTCATGCATTTGCATTGCCACTAACACAATGCTGACTGTAGTACAAATTTGGCTCCGAAATTTCCTTAGGACATTTGGCCCTATTTCCTTAGGACAAACTCCTTCACACAGATATGTCTGTTTTAGGGACCCACCAACTTTATACTTGACTTTTATGCTTCCTACGGATAATGAAAATTTATGGAGAACACACAGTTTGTGTAGCAATGGAAAAGAGCAGAAACCCTCTTGAACGGGCTTTTTCTTATGGTGACATGCACTGTGACACCTCTGAGGAGATCTGGATTAAACTTAAAGCCTCTCCCTTAAGAAAGAAGCATTTAGGAAATGCTGGTGAGAAAATGTGCAAATCAAGCTATAAAAAATAGTGTGAGACCTCTTCAGACTGATCATCACTGCTGTGTCGGGGATTGGACTACATGATCTCTCGAGGTCCCTTCCAATCCCTAATGATCTTATGATTCTGTGATTCTATGATCTGTAGCTACTTGTAGAACCTTCTAGAAAGAGCTTCAAAACATTTTAGATTTTTGTATAATTTATCCTTCATTTGGGTAGGCTTGGTTGCTCATTTACCAGAGTCTAATACATATTATATGATAGGAGAGGTGTCCAAGAACCTACCAGCTACTTTGTAAACCACCAGTGTTGCCCACAACTTCCAAATCATCAAGTGTTATTGGCGTTGCAGGGTGTCAGAGATGGGGATGGGGAAAACCTGCCTCAGCTGTCTTTCATAGCTAATGGCCTTTGGGGAGACTGCCATTCATGTCAGCTGCCCTTTGGCTAGAATTGCTCACTGGGAGGGGAGATCCCAATACACAGTCTCTTTTAGGCTAAAGAGGAGTCAACCTGCATCCCAAAACAAGGTAGCCAGTATCAGGATTTGTAGATTCTCATTACCCAGACTCAGATGCTTCAACTTACACCAGTACTGGTCTTGTAAGTGGTCTGATCTGTGAGTCTGGGAAAAGCATCTCATAGAGTGGAGCGTCTTCACTCACGGCCATATGAGTGTTAGGCTGAAGGGCAGATGTCAGGCTAGAAGTGAGCAGAAGGGAGAGTCAAGGAGAGAGAAATGTTTATCCAAGAAGCACTTGTGAAGTTTCACCTTTATTTTCGCAGATCCAAAGTTCTTTATTCCTTTAGAAAGGTGGTTGGAAGTTGTGTGCCAGATGGAAACCCTGAACTAGTAGGTTTTGGTGCCATACTTTTGGAAAACATTAAGTGAGCTTGCATACAAGCAAGCTCTTCGTGTAGGTGGGTATCTATCTCCCACTGTAGAAGTCAAGCAAACAAATCATGTGATCTGGTTGCTTTGAAGGTGTTATGCATTTCTTTTTAGTGGGCTCTCTGGACATGGGAGTAATGTCAACCTTTCTTTAATGAATCATAGAATCATAGAATCATTAGGGATTGGAAGGGACCTCGAAAGATCATCTAGTCCAATCCCCCTGCCAGAGCACCATCACCTAGACCAAGTCACACAGAAACACATCCAGGACATATAGTTTTCATTTCTGGATACCTTTCTGGGTAGAATGGACAGAAAGGATTTTTCAGAGGTGCAAAAAAGAATGGAGAGATGAAATTTAGGCTTGAGGTGAGGAGAAAGTTCTTCACTGAGAGAGTCATTGGCCACTGGAATGGCCTGGCCAGGGAGGTGGTGGAGTCGCCGTCCCTGGAGCTGTTCAAGGCAGGATTGGACGTGGCACTTGGTGCCATGGTCTAGCCTTGAGCTCTGTGGTAACGGGTTGGACCTGATGATCTGTGTGGTCTCTTCCAACCTTGGTAATACTGTGATACTGTGATCCTGTGAGTGCTGCTTAAAAGCATTTAGCATTTTTAGCTGGATTTCTAAGAATAAATTCTGCTATGAACAGAAGATCCCTCTGTATTTGTAGTCTCTTAAAAATCCATCTTCTTATTATAAATTTCTGGATTTTTTTCTTTAAACCTCTGTTTCTACAATGGAACAGAATGGTCTGTTGTGGGTCTTTCTGCCTGTGTTCAGACATACATTTCCTGGTCAAGGCTGTCAGTACCTATCCGACTGCATCTCTTTAACAAGCTTCACTAAAAATGGAGCTTTAAAGGATGCAAAAAATGATCTTTCTCTGTGTAGGGGGATGTGAGCAAGAACACATCACAGACATCACAGCTCTTTCCTGGAGCCCTGGTAATTTACATGCAGAAGCATCGTAAACCTGCCTCAGCGCGGGAGTCTCCATGAACATGGCATGAATTCCAGGCTCTCTGGCGTACTTGGTGCCAGTTCAAAATTGTCTAGAGTCTGAAAAAAGAATCCTAAGAAAACCACCTCCCAGATATATAAATTAGACACCACGGAGTGCAGTAATAAACATTTCATGAAGGCATTAGCAGATATTTGCTTTCGTCTTCAGCTGTGTTTCACTTCCTGCTGGTTTCTTCCCCGATTATAAACCTGTCTACTTTGTCTGCACAGGCTTTGCATCAGTACTGTCACCCGCAGACTGGCAAATCCTCTCAGCCTCCACCAGAAAGCAACGATAAATCGCAATGAATATTTATCTGCATGCTCGGTCCGGTACAGTTCGCTGGGACCTTGAGAATCTTCATCTGTTCCGCACGCCCCTTGCTTTGCCATTTGCTGCACACATGTGCAACCAGACAAATACCTGCCCAGGCTTACACGGAACGCACATGTCAATCGTGCTGGTGTAAGGAGGTGAAGGGAAAGACAATAAATCAGCCTCCAAATGGTTTCACTTGAGAAGGTCTGAGAGAATAGGGTTATTTTTATCCTAGGATGCTTTTAATTTGAATAAAAAATGCTTTACCACATGTTCTGCCAGCAGTTCAAAAGGACTGGTAACAAACATTTAATCTTTCTTACTCTGGGGTTGGCACTAAGCCCTCATCAAAAAGCGTGTGCAGCCCAACAGCTTATCTGCACTGAGCTGTTCCCCTTAATGTGTTCCTAATTATAATCCTATATAGTGCTCACTGCGGCCCATGGAACAATATGGCAGTAATTTCTTTACAGGCCTTGCTGTTCTTTGAACTGCGAGTACAGAGGGCTCCAACGGAACCAGATCAATGGCACTGAGTGCAGGGGAGTCCAGCCAGATGCAATCTCCGGAGAATGAGTTCCCAGCTGTTCTCCAGAAAGGCACTGGAGCAGGCAGCTGGTAACGGTGCAGCCCCTCTCATACAGCCCCGTGGATGCGTGCGGCAAGGTGTAGCCCTTCTTATCTTTATTGCATTCTGTACCTCTGGGGAAGCTGCTCAAGTTCCACACAAAGGGTGTCTTTTTAACAACAGGGCTTGGGCTAAGTGCCTGCCTTCCCCCTGCTCTCAAGATTTCATTAGACTGCTGGAAAGGTTCTGAGGGAATATTTGCATTAAACTGTGGTGAACGTTTCCATAAGCTGAAATATAAGGCTGAGAGGAAGTGAAAATATTTGTGCTACAGTCCTAGCTGTGTTTGTTTGTGGAGCTTTTCGGAACACATGAAGTCTGAAAAGCCAAGCCTTTTATTCTTGAAGCGCCTGTAGCCCTAGGGATTGTACCCCACTCTGCCCCCTCTTCCCTGTATGAACACCTGGTTCATAAAAAACACGTGTAGTCGTAACAGGGCAGATAGAAAGGAATTGGAAATGTTTATAATTGAAGTTAGGCTTGTGGCTTCCACTTAGCTCTGGTGCAGTGACAGATAACCAGGAGTAGAGCACCACTGACGAAGGATCTCGTGCTCCTGGCAAAGCTTCCCTTACAGGTCACATCCATTCATTTATAATCAGGGTGTGCATTGCCTTTAATGTGATGCTTCACCATCAGCCACACACTCCTCGCATGCAGAGGGCTGAAGCAAAGCAGACTACAGAGATTAATATTTCAAACAAAGCAGACCAGAGAGGGGGAGACTCCTCAGACCATCCCTGTATAATGTGCAAACTGGGTAGTCTGGGACTGTTGATCAGCTTTAAGGGATGAAGGGGGCATTGTACAAAGTGCCTGGGTCTTGTGACCCTCCTTTAGTGCAGAAGGGGCTGGGTTAGTTACTCCCTGTCACAACAGCCCCGAGCCTGGAAATTGGGAAGTGGTTGGGTTGGTTTCATTTGCTGGTGTTGGAAGCACTGAAAGGCAAATGAACTCATTTTTACCACCCTTATAGATCCAAATACAAAGATTATTTTTTTAAACGTCTCTCACATGTTGGCAGGTTCAGTATTTACTGAAGCTGTGCAGGGCCATGTGGAAGTACTATTAGAGACATAGCTGCCAGAGCTGTTGGCACTCCAGCTGTGTCTTGTTAAATGAGCATCACCCATCAGCATCCAAAACTGCAATAAGTAGTAGTCACTGCGCAGCACCAGAGAGGATCAAGGTGGATAGGAGTCCCTGCAAAAGGCCCCTCTGACCCATAACCCACTGGAATCACCAGGAACACATCTCATGATTGCAGCAGGTGTGGAAAAATATGACTTGAAAAGCCCCATTACTGGACACACCACTGCACAAACCAGTAACCAATCCAGTAAGTTATGTGTGTTCAACTGCTGTGAGACAGTCTTGGCCCACTGAGGTTTTCAAGGAACAGAGACCTTTGCTTTCAGAAGTTAACACTGGTTTTGTTTCTTGCTTTCATGTCTTGTACATCTCTAATCCTTCAAATTTGGGATCATTGCCTGCAAGATGATTTAGATTTCTCCCTTCAGACAAGTGCAAAACATGTCACTGTTTGGCCATGGTCCATACCTGCCTAGGATCCATATCTGCCTAGGGTCCATATCTGCCTAGGATCCATACCTGCCTAGGGTCCATACCTGCCTAGGGTCCATATCTACCTCAGGTCCATATCCTTTTGAGACTGCAAGACATCTCACTGACCACTATTTCTGTTCATGTTCATTTCCACCCCCAGTCAGACACGAAATCATATTTTATGATACATGTCTTTTGCCCTGTTGCCTTTTACTCCAGGCCACCAGTGACGTTGCTTCCATTTCAGATGCAGACTGCACACTTTGAAATGCAAAGATACCTACACAATTTATTGCTGAGTGTTGATCCCATCGCTTCTGTTGAGTCCTCCAGAAAGTGTGTACTGGCCGTCGTACTGTTCTGCCAAGAGGCTATTTGTAACTGAAAGAGTGTCTACTGCAGGAGGGGTATTTCTGGGACACCTTTTATGTTTAATAAAAAGTTGGTCAGCAGTTTTAATTACTGTTGTCTTTATATGAACAAGAAGTATAACATTTTATGTACCATTGACAGAGGCCAAGTCTCCCTATTTTAGCAGATGAATAATTGTTCTTTGTTAGATTATGTGAGGAATACAACACTGGTTGCCCATAGCTTCAGTCATGCTGTTCTATGAAGACCAAGCCAACAGACTGCTTCCAGGATCTTCCAAGAACTTAGTGTTGCTCCTCATATCGTTGTCTTTCAGGACCAGGGTCTCCTTGCCTCAGTTCATACAGTACAATCATACAATCATTAGGGATTGGAAGGGACCTCGAAAGATCATCCAGTTCAATCCCCCTGACACAGCAGCATCACCCAGACCAAGTCATACAGTCAGTCAGGGTTAGAAGGGACTAGAGGATCATCCAGTTCCAACTCCCCTGCCATGGGCAGGGACACCCCACCCTAGATCAGGGTGGCCAGAGCCAGTTTCACATGTCTGTTGAATAGCATTGCATTGACTTTGATGTGATCAACTGTGATGTGATCAGTAGTCTAATGTGATCAATCTGAACACCTTCTCACATCACTCCTACTTCACATAGAAGTTATATTTCTACATGTCTATGTTTATTCCAGCTGGTCCATCTTTTTTCAGAGCTTTTGGTTACGCAGAGCAACTCTTATTTCCATGTTAGCCACGACCTTCACAGACATTCGTATCCTCCATACCAGCAAAAAGTCGTATTTTGCAGTCAAACCACTCAGGGGCTGGAAGCAACCCAAATGGTAGTCTGCAGAAACAATATTTCTCAAAGGGACTGTTGAGTGTGAACAAATATCTTCTGTTTTACTTAGGGCACCCTGTTGAAAGCTATTTGGCATTTTCCATGTTCTCCAATATGTCTCTTTTCATAGGTAGCAGAAAATTGTCCCATTTTATATATGTAATTCTTCCGATCTAAAGATACGCAGAGATTTGTCTCCTTTTCAGCCTAAAGAGCTGGCAAACGTGTACACTCTGGTGGTTCTTTTTTTGTAAGAGGATCTTTGCTCTGCACATGAGTTTTTTGCTTCTTTCAGCTCTATTCCCACTTCTGCTGGGACTTGTGTTCCTACTCCCCTTGCTTATGGTGCTTTGAAACCTCTCGCATCCACCTGCAGTAAATTTCATTCTCAACTTAAGAGTTTTGCTGCCTGATAAAGGCCCACTATTTTGTTAGTCATGGTTTCTGTAGTCTTCTTCAGGCTCATTCTTCTCTCCTGGCTCTCTTTCTTCCAAGGTGCTGTGACTGTCTTCTATTTTCTGTCAGGCAGTTACAAAGCTTTTTAGCCTCAGATCAGTCACACCTCCTTCTGTTGGTTGTGCCCTGCTCCTGCCTCGTTGCTTAGATAAGATCCATGATCCTGTCAATCTTGGATATCGTATCACCTTTTCAATGTGAGGCTTAGCTCACTGGAAATGATTAAACCCACTGAACGCTTCAGAACCAAATGTTGTAAAAATAGGCTGTCCTCTGAATTTCACTGCCCTGATGGTCAATCACTTCCTGGAGACACAGGATGAACGGTCTGTTTTAACTTGGTCCAGGCACATATCAGTTTTCCACATTCGACACATGCTCTGACTGATGCACTGTCCCAGCACTTTGTTAGTTTCTTAGAAACACAGAATCATAGAATCATTAGGGATTGGAAGGGACCTCAAAAGATCATCCAGTCCAATCCCCCTGACACAACAGGATCACCCAGACCAAGTCATACAGTCAGTCAGGGTTAGAAGGGACCACAGGATCATCCAGTTCCAACTCCCC
>VXBP01003693.1:141328-158626 GCA_013400115.1 Rhinopomastus cyanomelas
CGCTTGGGTTTGGGGGAGAGCTCCTTCGTGCTTCGCTAAGGAAAGCAGGAGGACTGGAGAATCCTCAAACCTTGGATGTGAAAGACAGAGACTGGGTATTTAGAGAATGCATGCAGCTGTATAGAGTGATGCAGGTGTGGGCGCTGATCAGTCAGGCCATCCCTGTGCGTTGAGCTGGAGAAGCCACGCTGAAATGCATGCGGCTGCACCGAGGGATGCAGGTGTGGGCGCTGAGAAAACTCAGGCCATCCCGGACTGACATGCTTTCCTTCCCAGGTCTCTAAATAGAAGAAGATCCAAGGCCCAAACTGGAGTGGTTTACCATTCTACTTTCTCAGGTTCTGTGAGGGCATTAATGACAGTTTCCAGTTTGTATGCACCGTCTTTCTGTGTATAGTTACTGTTAATAAATCTTTCCTGGAGTTTCCCTAAGCCATCAATTGTCTGGTGAATTTTATCCGAGATGCCACTGAGACCTCACTGCTTTGATATTAAATTGTGGTCCTGAACCCACCACAAGCACTAAGACAAAAAGCCTTCTCATTTTAAAATCTTCAGTACCCTCACCCTCATCTGGTTTTGTGTCTTTGTCATGTGAAGCCTGGACACCTGTCAGATGCTGCAGCTCTACCCTCTACTTGTCAACTTGTTATCACTATGGAATTAGTTCAAGTTAGTAGATGTCTGCAAGCCAGCAACTACACGTGAGCTCATCTTCAGCAAAGTGTGAGGAAAGATCAAATATAGTGAACGTGGCATTGGAGGAATCCCTAGGGGTTTCAGAATAAAACCCTCTACCTGATTGTTTTCTCTGGTCATTGTTCAAGCAGGACAATATATCTTGTCTTGTAATTATGAGGAAAATCATAGAAGCATAGAATCATTAGGAAGGGACTGGACAGGCTGGAGAGCTGGGCTGAGAAAAATGTAGTGAGGTATAACAAGGGTAAGTGTAGAGTCTTGCATCTGGGCAAGAACAACCCTAGGTACCAGTTGGTACTAGGGACTGACCTGTTGGAGAGCAGTGTAGGAGAAAGGGTCCTGGGGATCCGGGTGCACAGCAGGATGACCACGAGCCAGCAGTGTGCTCTTGTGGCCAAGAGGGCCAACAGCATCCTGAGGTGGATCATAAGGGGGGTGGTTAGCAGATCAAGAGAGGTTCTTCTCCCTCTCTACTCTGCCCTGGTGAGACCACACCTGGAGTATTGTGTCCAGTTCTGGGCCACTCAGTTCAAGAGGGATGTGGAGCTGCTGGAGGGAGTCCAGGGTAGAACAATGAGGATGATGAAGGAGGTGGAGCACCTCCCTTATGAGGAGAGGCTGAGGGAGCTGGGTCTCTTTAGCTTGGAGAAGAGGAGACTGAGGGGTGACCTCATTAATGTCTACAAATATTTGAAGGGTGGGTGTCAAGAGGATTGAGCCAGGCTCTGCTCAGTGTCATGTAGTGATAGGACAAGGGGCAATGGCTGGAAGCTGGAACATAGGAGGTTCCACATCAACCTGAGAAGGAACTTTTTCACGGTGAGGGTGATGGAGCACTGGAACAGGCTGCTCAGGGGGGTTGTGGAGTCTCCTTTGCTGGAAATGTTCAAGGCCCGCCTGGATATGTTCCTGTGTGACTTGGTTTAGGTGATCCTGCTGTGTCAGGGGGATTGGACTAGATGATCTTTCGAGGTCCCTTCCAATCCCTAATGATTCTGTGATTCTATGATTCTGTGGCCTTGAAAGATCATCTATTCCAATCTCCCTGCCACAGCAGGAGGAAAATGATGGATATTTTGTTGTGGCTACCGAATCCTGAAGCTGGTAAGTGGCAGTTTCTGTTCTCTAGCTGTACACCTCCCCCAGCTACCTGCAGCCCTCTGCGTTCCTGGGACACATGCACCTGCCACGTGGTCAAGAGAAGTCTACCTGCAGAACCTCTGAGACCCTGAGAATGGTGCTGTGCTTGCTGACCCGGTGTTTTTCACCAAGCCCACACTTCTCTGAAAACTGCTAAACTCTCTGGCTATAAGAAAGCACTACTTTATTTGATGGACCAGAAAGCACAACTCTTATTATTTCTGTGTAGGATGTGATGTATTTTACGTGTGATCCAGTGCAACGAGGACCTGCTAATTATGTGAATAGCTCCAGTAAAATCTTCTGATCTTCAGTATGATTTAACATGAGCTGGCTACGTCTTGTTTGTTCAAGAACATTCTGAGTAAAACCTGAGTAAGGTCCTCGTTATATGGTCCAGAGTAACTCAGAATTTCCTTTCTATTATTAGCTCAATGATTTCAGGAAAAGAAACAAGCAGTGACAGGGCGTGTTCTGTGGGATGGTCATATAATTTTAAGATCAAAGACTGTTAGGACTTTTTAAACACGGGTTTTGCATGCCTGTGTAGTGCCTGTGGGGTTTGTTCGTGGGGGCTGATATTTTTGTAAGGTCCTCATTACTCAGATGGACATGTAGGACAGGACAAACCCATCACAATTGATTGTTTGTCTTTTTTTCTGTCCATAATTCTCTACAACACAGACTAATTTCTCAATGATGTTGAGAAATTTAAAAAAATCAAACTGAGAATGACAGGAGTGTGGAATAGTTTGCAAAGGTAAAGCTACATGAATAGTTCAGAGGCATCTACAACCTGCGTACACGTAACAACTATGAGTGTATGAGGAATGTGCTGCAAGAGTTGACAGGTAATGTTTTATTTCAGAGCAGGTAGTGCTTGGCAGGAGGTGGCATCCTGTCGATGGGATGGTGATGGCTGTGGTGTGACTTACACCGTTAGAACAAGGCTACAGGGGTTGAAGTTGTCATTTGGCCAGTGTTTGAAGTGAAAACTAAAAAGTGACAACAGTATCCATCCAAAATCTGGCATTGTCCCATGGGCTTTTGATTTTATTCCAAATTTCATAACATACTGTGTTCAGATAAATCTGTGTGTGACTTGGTCTAGGTGATCCTCTGCTGGCAGGGGGATTGGACTAGATGATCTTTCAAGGTCCCTTCCAATCCCTGATCTTCTGTGATTCTCTGATTCTGTGACTCTGTGCTGTTCTCACTCAAGGGAAAAAAAAATTTGCCAGAATAAATGCTACACTGATTTTAATTTCTTATTTTAAACAGATTTTTCTCTCTACAGAAACAGATTCATAATCTCTGTGTGGAAGAGGATAAAGTCCTGCAAAAATTGTGGCACAGTAAATGGACAAACCTTGTAGCTCAGCAATTTGTGTCAATGTTTTATAGGAGGAAATCCTCTGTGACATGTGTGTGATAATGGGATCACTTCATACAAGGGCAACTGCTGCATGAGGGCTCCACTGTTTGCGGTGCCGTGCAACGGAGCACACTAGCAGCACAGCTCTAGTTTAATGCTGGGCATTGAAGGCTGAACTCTGCTTTTAGTTATTGCATCAGCAGGAGTTAAAGAAGCCTTGTTCTAAAAGTAAAGACCAGAAAGGCAGGGTTGAGAACTAGCAAATACTGAAGAGTGAGGCTTTTTGCATAAGTTGGACCAGATTCCCTTTCCATTGCTGTTTTTACATACTCACTTCTGCTTATTTAGAAAAATACTCCTCACAAACCTCTAGTTTTGAAAATCAGGTCTTTTTTTCCATCTGCCTAGGTTCTTTCACTTCATTACCTAAGTGCCTCCATCATTCTAAGTGCCTAATGCCTCTCATTATCTTAGTGAGTCATTTAGGGGTTGGCTATTTAATATCATTAATTCATTATGAATAAATATTAGGGCTGAAATCTACATTTGCTCTGGAAGATGGAAAGCTGAGGTCTAGGTTACTTAACAGCATAGGAAACCACTGAGAAGGCTTTGTGAAAAACCCTGACAGTGAATTAAACAGCAGCTTCTCAATGAAATACAATAATTTGCCTAATAATAAACAAAACTTGTCCATATTTTTAAATGAGCAAATGTTGAGCAGATTTAATTTGATTCTGATACAGATTTTCATCTACACTGAACTTTCCATCTTTGGATGAAAAACTTCTCCCTTAATTGTAAGGAAAAATTTGGTCATGTTTCCTTCTAGAGAAGGCACTTGTGCTGGAACAACTGGCAGGTTGGACATACCAAAGCAAGATGAAATGTGCTTCTTTTTCAATGGGGATTCAGTTTTGGTGGCCATGCAAAGTGGGACAAAACAATGGTCTAATTTCCCACATTTACACACAGAGTGTCTTCTGTAGGACGTCCCAGATGGACTCTTCTGCCTGTTCTACTTTTTAGAGTGTCACAGGCTCAAGTATGTGTCTGCAGTATGTAAAAGCATGATCACAGCCAAGGTTGTTCAGCAGTCACTCAACCTGTATCTGCTGGTATTTTATGGGACTATCAGATGATTAGGGTCAAGCAAGCCAGATAAGGGCCCTACTAGAAGGGCTTCACATTAAATAATACAAGTAGTGATGGGAAAGGGAGGCAGAGTAAATTTACAATTGCTTATGCTTTCTGGTGGCCCTCATTTGGGCTGTTACTCTGCAAATATGACTTGGTCTAGGTGATCCTGCTGTGGTGGGGGGATTGGACTAGATCTTTCAGGGTCCCCAATGATTCCATTTTTCTATGGTTCTATGATTCTATGGTTCTATGATTCTATGGTTCTATGGTTCTATGTAATCCCTTCTTCTTATGGTTCAGGGTTACATTCTAGTATTAAATCTCCTTTCAGTCTGAAGTAGGATCAAAACCACTGAAAATGCTGCTTTTAATCTGAGAGTTAGATGAAAAGGCCAATTGCAGTTATTTAGAAAATAACCATCTAGTTTGAACAGAAATTTGAAAAGTAGAGAGTTCTGTGTGTCTGCATCCTCTCTTCCCATACGTTTCCCCATTTGCTCAAAACAGTGTCTAAAAGGAAAATAAAATATCTTTCCCATTAGCTCTGAGGAACACTTCAGAGCTCAGACAGTGTGGTACTGTATGGGAACACAAGGCACGCTGCGTTCTTGCTTCAGCTCTCCTGATTCCCTTCAGACTGTGTAAATACCAGTCTTTCAGTTGGGTTTGGTGTCTATTCTGTTCTTCATCCTACCAGAGACACTCTGTTGATCAGGAAGGAGCAGAGAATTTCAGAAAGCAATTCCTAAAAAGTATATCCACATTGTGCCTCTAGCAGAGAGCTCTTCAGGGATGCTTCCAATCTGAGCATTGGCGTACCCCGTCTTCCCTTTCTCTTCCCTCAGCAGCTCTTTCTCTTTTTTGCTCTACAAGCACCACTTCTCATACCTGTGTTTCTGCCTTTCATGAACTTGCCTTGCTCCTTTCCTCCCTCTTTCCCTTTAATTCTATTGCCCTAAATATTTAGGCTTTATTTCTAGCACAGTTGTGGCCACCAATATAACTGTCTGTCTTTGAGCTCCTCTTTCCCTACTCACAGCACCTCTTGAAATCAACCTCAGTAAAATTCAATGTCGAGTTGTCTTGGAAATATAAAATACAGGGAGGGGTCACTCACCAGTTAGAATCACAGGCAAAGAACAGGCTCAACTCACAGAAAACCAAAACACATTTAATTTAAACAACAAGAATCTTATCACCAATTACAGAGAGAAATACACATGGCTCTTCCATGTACCTTGCCCACTCAGCTCTGCTTTTCTTCATGGGGAACCCCCTTGCAGTCCTTTTCCTTGTGGCAGTATGGCATTCTCCGCACAAGACATAAGTCCTACGTGAGCTTCTCTGGCTGGCATGAGGGTCTTTGGCAGGCTATGCATCCTCCCAGTGCTGCAGTATTCCAGCCCATATCTATTCCTCAGAGTCATGACCTCTTTTAGGATCCATCCTGTGCTTGCATGTGCTCTCCTCCACGGTTTTCCAGGCACCCCTCTCCTCTGTTGATCTCTGAGGTCTCCAAGGGCCATCAGTTTCTCTTCTCACCATGAACCTAAAGGCAATGGCTGCTCAGGTGTGTCTTCCTGACACTGCCCCCTCATTTTGCTGGGCAACTGCATGGCAGCTTTTCTCTCACAAGTGAAAGAGAACTCCCCAAAAAAGGCCCCAAACCAGCAGGAAACAGCAACTTGCTTGGTAAGTTTCCCCTCTTAGATAGGTTATCACAGAGGTGCTGATTGGCTCAGTTTAGCCAAAGGTGGGTCCGAACACGAGCTGGAGATGCTTCCACTAAGCTTCTTCCAGGAGCCAGCTAGCAGCCTTCTTCCCCACTAGCAGGACCTCGCCAAGCACAAGTGCGTGGCTGTGCCACATTGTGAGGACTCCCACCCGATTTCCAGCCGCGCTGTGTGGGAGGACCAGGATTTATTTTAGCTGCCACCATTACCACATTTACAGGAGGAATAAATACTCATAGGTCAAGAAAGAACCTGGATTTGAGGACTGAGTCAAAAAGCTGTTGGAACTCCCTCCGAACTTAGTCTGAATTCATGGGCTCAGTTTTCTCTTTCAAGTTCTCTTAATGAGATGGTTTTCACGTCGGTAATGCTGCAGCTGTACAAGTCAAATGAAGGTTGGGTAATGCATTTTTGGTTCTTATGTATGGAACAGAGGTGCCAAAAATAAGTGCAGCGAACCTCTGTGTGCCTTATTCAATAAGAACATTTTTTATGTCAGCCTGTTGGGTTTTTTCAGTGTCAAGAGCAAAACTGCTGATGTGTGTTTCCAGGAAACCCCTTCCAGTTTTATTTCTTAGCCAGAATTCTCTTGGACTGTTCCTCTGCACCGAATCCTTTTCTTTCATGCAGATGCAAAGATATGACAGGAATGAAACCGAGCAGGGACTCAGCATTTTGAGAACACATGAGGTGCGCCCTTAGTTACCTCATTTCCTCAGCGCTCACTTGCCCTTCCGCCAGAAACCTCTATGGAGTTAGGAGGGTGGTGGGAGCCTGAATCAAAGTGTTTCTACCAGCAGATGACATCTTCAGTGTTCACTGGGAAATTAGCAGCTTGCAGGTAGCGCAGAGAGCAGCAGCCTTGCGATGCCCCTCTTACAGTGAGTGATTCCTGGATCAACCCTGTGGTAATGGCAGCGAGGACGTGATGTGCAAACAGGGTCTGGGAAGATGGGATGTTTTGCTCTGCTCACGGTGCCTAACAATGCCGGAACGTTTTTTCCCCGTCCATTTGCTCTCACAATGTGCCATTCTGTACCCCGTAAGCACTTAATTTATTCCAACTCTTTGGCCTGACCTGTAATCCCCTCTCTCCTTACCCATCTGACCCATCTGTGTTTCATTTCCCACTCATCAGCATCCAAAGAGTCAGGCCCAGGCCCTGTTTGGAGCCATTAGACAGAGATTGGCACTGTTCCCTCTTCCTGCACCACATCCTCCGCTGAAAAAAATGACCATCAGATCAGAGAACAGAGCCTGCTTTGTCCCCGGCAACCAAGATCTGGAAGCACTTTCAATCATTTGCACTCTATACCCACTCAAACGCATTAATGTGATCAACATTGGGCCTGTTGTGGGCATTTTTTCCAGCAAATAGCTTGCTAACATTCCAGGCATGTACTTCCCTGAAAACAAGACCGAGACAGGGCCCTGAATATTCAATTGGAAAATCACCAAGAGCAAGAGCTTAGCTTGGCACGGCTGGTGTTGATTCTTAATAAGTGACTTCCTAAAGCTGAGGCATGGGGCTTACAGCTTCAATGACTTGTTTGAAAAATATTTTGTAGGTGCCTCATACCACTTTATTTCCTGTGGTATGCGTCATATCGTGAGCTATTCCGAGCCAGGCTGTTCAGGCACACTGACATTTTTTTCCGAGATTGCGGTGTTTGACTAAAAATGTGCTTATACAAGATGAGCTCATGGCTGTTGGTGCTGATGTAGTTTTAACTGCTTGGGTACCGATAGCCCGAGGCCATCGGTAAAAGGGGGGGGGATCTAAGCGAAGCCCATCCTTCACAGTCATTGAAGGCTTCTCGAAGACAAGGCATGGGGAAAAATTGGAAACTGCCAGATTTAGCTCCCACTGGACCTTTGCTCTGCTAAGCACTGTCCAGTCTCGTTGCAAAGGGCTTTCCAGCACGAGCAGCTGAGGACGTCGCAGACGTCGAGTTAAAATTAATTCCCTCTGCTGCATTCAGCAAAAGCAGCTCGTACGGCCTCCTCCAGCCCGGCCGGACAGACTAGGTACATCCTGATGTTTTATTCATTTGAGCGGTCCTTTCATTGACACAGCCACCATGACAAGGCAAGTTTGGCTGTGCTGACGGGGGCCAGCCCAGGTTTGGTCAGGGCGCTCCATTGTGGAGGAGGGTGTCTGGCTGTCGCAGCGCTATTGTGCCGTGATGCGATCTTGTATAATTCCCTATTCTTCGAGCCGAGAGAAGATGGCAGCAATTCACATGCGACACTCCAAATGTCAAAGGGTGGGTTTCTTGAAGCTTGCCTTCCTAAAGAGGAATATGAACAAGTCTGTGAGACACCTTGGCTCAGAGGTTTAAAACCCGCCTGGATGTGTTCCTGTGTGACTTGGTCTGGGTGATCCTGCTGTTGCAGGGCGATTGGACTAGATGATCTTTCGAGGTCTCTTCCAATCCCTGATGTTCTGTGAAAGTCCATTTTAAAGCGACGACACTTGCCTGAGTCATATCAAGTCTAAAAAAAATAACTTAAAAGGAACGGACCGGATGTAACTTTCCGATGTTTCACATGTTAATTTTCAATCAAAAATCCATATCCTTAATCTCAATCTATACATTTAGTATAGAAGAGGTTCAGTGGAAATATTCACAGGAGAGAAATCAAATATTTTACAGCATCCCAAAGTATGGAGCAACGGGATGAAGAAAGGTAAGGACTTGCAACATCACGGCAGATACCGTGATCGCTCTGTAAGACTAGTTAGGAGACAGGGATTTAACATCTCACACAGAAGTCCATTTGCATGATCTCTGTCTAAGACTAGTTAGGAGACAGGGATTTAACATCTCACACAGAAGTCCATTTGCATGATCTCTGTCTAAGACTAGTTAGGAGACAGGGATTTAACATCTCACACAGAAGTCCATTTGCATGATCTCTGTCTAAGACTAGTTAGGAGACAGGGATTTAACATCTCACACAGAAGTCCATTTGCATGATCTCTGTCTAAGACTAGTTAGGAGACAGGGATTTAACATCTCACACAGAAGTCCATTTGCATGATCTCTGTCTAAGACTAGTTAGGAGACAGGGATTTAACATCTCACACAGAAGTCCATTTGCATGATCTCTGTCTAAGACTAGTTAGGAGACAGGGATTTAACATCTCACACAGAAGTCCATTTGCATGATCTCTGTCTAAGACTAGTTAGGAGACAGGGATTTAACATCTCACACAGAAGTCCATTTGCATGATCTCTGTCTAAGACTAGTTAGGAGACAGGGATTTAACATCTCACACAGAAGTCCATTTGCATGATCTCTGTCTAAGACTAGTTAGGAGACAGGGATTTAACATCTCACACAGAAGTCCATTTGCATGATCTCTGTCTAAGACTAGTTAGGAGACAGGGATTTAACATCTCACACAGAAGTCCATTTGCATGATCTCTGTCTAAGACTAGTTAGGAGACAGGGATTTAACATCTCACACAGAAGTCCATTTGCATGTATGCAACTGCGTTTCACACAGAACCCTTTCTCTGACAGGATTTACAGCTGAAGATGTCAGCAGGAGTGTTTTTTGCATTACAAGATCTATTTAAAAAACTTTGTTGGTGACATTGTTTTTTAATAAACGCATTCATGTGACTTGAATATAGACCTTTTCCTAACAGGGAGCCTAGGAGGGCTTTTTTCCCAAACTGCCTGAAAAAAGTCTGCAGTATAATTCTAGAAACTTTGCTAATCCTTCTCTGTGGATGCCATGATAATTTATGACAATGAGTGAGAGTGCTAGTAGATACTGACAGCATTCAAAGGTGTAAGTTTGTACTTGCACGTCCGAGTCTTCACTGTGCAAACGCCTCACAGGACACAGAAACCTTGATCCTGTCACAAACGTGTGTGAATCAGTGATTATACTAAACACACATGCACAGACCCAACCCCAACACTGATGTTTTAATTTTTATAAAGAAGTTCTCTTTGAAGCGGGCTAAAATCTCAGCGGAATATATTTTCGACTGTAGCTACCCACAAGCTCCCTGCAAAGCAATTTTCAAAGCTTCAAATCCCTTTTGTAATACACGATGCTTATTACAAATTGGTTTGTATTGTATAAAATAAGTGTCTCCATTTAGAAAAGTAATTGGAAAAGAATGCGTGTAATAGAACGTCACAATAACGAACTCTGTGATCAATCACAGCATCTCAGGGCAAAGCCAGTGCTGCCAGTGGTGTCTGCTGCAGTGGTGCTGAAGGTCTGCCCTCGCAATGGTTGAGCTGATTTGAGTGTTCCCCTGATTTGGCCCCATAACAGAGCTTTAATGTTTAACGTGGGCATAAATTCACTGCAGCTCTCAAGTGAAGACTATATTTGAGAGCTGAATAGAATGCTTGACTTTACTCTCCGGATTTTTCTTCCATGATCAAGTAAAGTTCCATGTAACTTTCCTTCCCAGCGCAGAGCACACAAAATCTCGGGAAACAGCAGGGCTTAATTACGACCCGGGTTTATAGTTTCACCTGAAAAAATACATTTTAAAAATCATATATGTTTGGCTGTGCAGATATTTTAGTCAATAAATTCTTGCTAATTAATCACATTAACGGCACTTCTTAAAAGTTGAAACAAAATCACAAAACAAACCAAATACCCCATAAATATAATGTATAAAGAGCCATTCAGCAACACATAAACTGCACGGCTGAAAGCATTCACAAATATTTATTCTGGTTTTATTCTTTTCTCCCTCTCTTTTTCTTTTTCTTTTTCTTTTTCTTTTTCTTTTTCTTTTTCTTTTTCTTTTTCTTTTTCTTTTTCTTTTTCTTTTTCTTTTTCTTTTTCTTTTTCTTTTTCTTTTTCTTTTTCTTTTTCTTTTTCTTTTTCTTTTTCTTTTTCTTTTTCTTTTTCTTTTTCTTTTTCTTTTTCTTTTTCTTTTTCTTTTTCTTTTTCTTTTTCTTTTTCTTTTTCTTTTTCTTTTTCTTTTTCTTTTTCTTTNCTCTCTCTCCCTCTCTCTCTCTCTTTTTTTCCCCCCACTCTTTCCTTTCTATTTTTCTTTACTGCAGTCACAATGTCAGAACGCCAGCTGTTATCCGAAGAGGTAAGAGCTCCGTGCCCAGAGCCAAGCACCTTTTTATAACACATATTTTGGCTGGTGGCTGTATGGCATTTATTTAGCTGACGTAACCCTTTTCCCTTCTATCTTGACTTTAGATGCCACTTTCAGAATTTTAAAAAAGTGGCCGCACTCATCCTCCCCCAGACAAAAAGTGAAATGTAAAGAGAAGTTCCATTCAGTCATTGTTTTGTCCCTGGATGCTGAAAGCAGTAATCCTCAGCGCAAACGGTGGCAGTGAATGCTGCATTATGATCTGCGACTGTCTGATGTAGGGCTGATGACACAAAGGCAGGATTATATTGAGCCTAACTTTACTAATGTAAAAAACAAACAAACACAAACAGTCTGGGTTTGCTGGATTATCACTTATGACAGAGCTGCTTGTTTAAAAACATCGGCGCAAAACCACAAAAACTCGACATCACAGCAACTTGCAAACTGCCAGACTCCTAAAACAGGGGCTATGCACTTTGTGTCAAACTGCTCTGGATGAAGTGTGAGTGACACTAAATGCAGCCTGTCGTTTCTGCCCTCAGTGAGGAGGAAGTGATTCTTCTCGTAAAATGATTCCTCCATTTCTTTTCGTTTCAGCCAAAGGGCAGTCTCTTCATTCTGTACAGAGGCTGCTCTTTGAGAGAGACCCCAGAGACTACCGGGGTGTTTTACTGCAGTTTATTTGTGCCCACACTGCATGTTCTATTATTCTACACAAACCAATCCACTACCATTTTTTGTTGCTATTTTTAAAGGATTCATAGTGCTTTTCTAATTACATGAGTGAGCACGACATACGAAGATGTCTTCACACAGTTTTAAACGGCAAAATTCAGAAAAAGATAAATCTAATTAATTAAAGAAGAAATCATCTAGTTCAGAAGGTTGTGACATTCTGAGTTATCTCCCACTTTTCATACCTATTTTGGAATCATTGTAGCTTTTTAAAATACCCATTCTTCTTCAGGTTTTTCTTGGCATGACTGCATTACCCCTCGTCTGGTTACAGGTCCTGGGAAACTCACAAGATACTCAGAGTAAAGGGCCCTTCTGTGATCTTGTGCAGTGATACCTCTTCCAGCCTATGCATATAAGACACATAAGGCATGACTTTAGCATATAAAGTCATTATACAAAGATAATTACTTTTCCTTTCCATCTTTTATTATATTGTTTAGCATTTTATAGTATCATTAATGTCATTAACAGGTTGCCCAGGGGGGTTGTGGAGTCTCCTTCACTGGAGATGTTCAAGACCTCCTGTGTGACTTGGTCTGTGTGATCCTGCTGTGTCAGAGGGACTGGACTAGATGATCTTTCCAGGTCCCTTCAATCCCTACTGATTCTGTGATTCTATGATTAATGTCATTTATTAATATTGTTTAGTTCACCTGAGTACTCATTTCATTGAGATAGTTGAGAAGTACCTTTGATTTTGTGGTATGTGACCTATACTGGGTGTTTACAGCTGATTTCTCAAGATTTTTATGTGTACCAAAGCTTTCTGTTGTTCTTATTTTACCAAATGTCATCTAGTGATAGGACAAGGAGCAATGGGTGTGAGCTGGAACAGAGGAGGTTCCACATCAATCTGAGAAGGAACTTCTTCCCAGTGAGGGTGACAGAGCTCTGGAACAGGCTGCCCAGGGGGGTTGTGGAGTCTCCTTCTCTGGAGATGTTCAAGACCTGACTGGACGGGTTCCTGTGTGACTTGGTCTAGGTGATCCTGCTGTGTCAGGATGATCTTTCGAGGTCCCTTCCAATCCCTAAGGATTCTGTGATTCTGTTTCAGGCTCACATTAAAAAACAGGTCAGGACTTGGGATATGAGACAAAACTTCAGTCTGAAGTTGAACAGAGGTCTGACTGGTCAAACAGGTAAGTTTGCAAAACGAGGAACTAGCAGAGATTAGCAGGCTATGGGGGACCTACAGATTATAGAACAGGCTGCCCAGGGGGGTTGTGGAGTCTCCTTCTCTGGAGATGTTCAAGACCTGACTGGACGGGTTCCTGTGTGACTTGGTTTAGGTAGTCCTGCTGTGTCAGGGGGATTGGACTAGATGATCTTTCGAGGTCCCTTCCGATCCGTAATGATTCTATGATTCTATACTTTCTATGACTTTGATTTCGCAGAACATTACAGAATCACAGAACATTGGGGATTGGAAGGGACCTCAAAATATCATCTAGTCCAATCCCCCTGACACAGCAGGATCGTTTTATGGTGAAGCCACCCAGACACTAGGCAGTGCTTAACAGTGTGTAAACAGAACATAAATCTGGCCGATGCTCAGATTTCTGGAAAACATTCCTTGCTTTGCATAGTGGTAGACTCATAAGGAAGACTGACAAGAGATGTTTTTGCATCTGGTCACGTTTCCCATGTATGTTCTCAGAAAGAAGGTCAGGCTAGATTATCTGTAAAAGGTCTCCTGCTGTCCATCAAATCTTGAAGACGATTAGGCAAAGGTTTTCTCTCTCCTGACAAATACCCAACATAGCCAAAGCAGTGGTCCTCAAAATCTCGAATTTTGCTCCATGTGATAACTTCTAGAGACAGGCACAACACGTTAGACACCTTTCTCATTCCATCCTTGCTATGGTCGTACACCTCGGGAGTTCTTACAGCCCCCGTCATGAGATGCCTGCATTGCATTTTCCAGAGAAGTAGAGTTGGTGACATTCTTCTATGAGAAAAACTAAGCAGACCTGAATATTCCTGAAGGAAACAGCGTGGACTTAGTTGTTTTTACTTTATGGACACACTTTCCCTCTCAGTGCTCTCGTTTGTGACGCTAGCACTTCTGTTATTCAGCTCAGTGAAGTGGGAAACTTTTTAGCAAAATGAGAGTGCTAATTATCTCATGCAAGTTGATGTACGTGATTATTTTAGTAATAGTAGTAAATAATTTGTTGGCTAAGAATGACTTTAAAGTGGCAGTACATGAATTTATCCTCAATAAATGACTTGTTTTGTGTTGCCAAATATTTTTGTATCTAGTTTTTAAGCTGTGTTAGAGTTGTTTTTTGTTTGGTAGCACTAATCATGTTGTTAAAATATTGAGTGTCATGGACTGATTGGGTGTGACTCCACCAGGAAATATGATCTTCTGTGGCTTGACTGTACTCTAAAACCTCTGATTGACCACGATTTTGTAGAGCTTAGGGAGAGTGAACGACAATGATGAGATGCCACAGGATGATCATAATGCAAAGCCAAGAGGAATTATCAAAGATTATGCAAACATGGAGTTTCTTTGTGTTTTGTTCAACCTTCATTTTCTCAGAAATGAACTGGCATTATATTTGCTCTGCATTAGAAATCATACTAATAACCCGAGGTGTAATATATCCTTCTGGCCTATAAGTCCTATATTTTTGCTAATAATTATAGTCTTGGAAAAGTTTCCTGAAACAGTAAAGAAAGGTCTTTCTGGTTCTCTGTTTTTCTTTTTTGGGTGACTATAACCCGCACAGTGACAAAGCAACCAGTCAGGAGAACTTGCAGGTGAGAAGCCATATGCACTTGGCAGCTGCAGAAGATTTTAATTACTTTTAATTATGAGTGTAGACAGACTTAGAAGAGTGTGTCATTATTCAAAAGGAACAGAAACATGAAGTTATCAGGAAAATACACTTATTGATAATGGTAATAAGATTAAATATTTCACAGAATCATGGCATCGTTTCGGTTGGAAAAGACCCCTGATTTGAGATCATCGTTTGCCATTAATGTAACTGCCAAGCTCACTGCTAAAACAGGTCTTTAAGTACCACACCTGCATGACTTTTCAACATCCAGGGATGGTGATTCACCCCCCCCCCTGGGCAGCCTGTTCCAATGCTGGGTAACCCTTTCAAGGGTCAAGAAGTTTTTCCTCATGTCTAACCTAAACTTGACCTGGCACAACTTGAAGCCATTTCCTCTTGTCTTATCACTTGTTCCTTGTGAGAAGAAACCAATATTACCTCTCTCTGTAACCTCTTTTCAGGTAACTGTTGACAGCAGTAAAGTTTACTCTCAGCTTCCTTTTCTTCAGACTAAACAGCTCCAGTTCCCTTAGCTACTTCTCATAAGGCTTGCTCTCCAGACCCTTCATGAATGTTGTTACTCTTCTTTAGATCTGCTCCAGTACCTCAATGGGGTGGCGCCCAAAACTGAATCCAGTGCTTGAAGTGTAGCCTCACCAGTGCTGAGTGGTTGTTACCACTCCCCTACTCCTGCTGGCTACACTCTTTTTGATACAAACTAGGATGCCACTGACCTTCTTGGCCACCTGAGCAACGTGCTGGCTTGTATTTTGCCAGCTGTCAATTTATTTGGTTTGAAGATCATAGAATCGTAGAATCATTAGGGATTGGAAGGGACCTGGAAAGATCATCCAGTCCAATCCCCCTGACACAGCAGGATCACCCTCACCAAGTCACACAGGAACACATCCAGGTGGGCCTTGAACATCTCCAGTGAAGGAGACTCCACAACAAGCTCCCTGGGCAGCCTGTTCCAGTGCTCCATCACCCTCACTGGGAAGAAGTTCCTTCTCATATTGATGTGGAACCTCCTGTGTTCCATTTCACACCCATTGCTCCTTGTCCTATCACTAGACGACACTCAGAATAGCCCAGCTCCATCCTCTTGACACCCACCCCTCAAATATTTGTAGACATTAATGAGGTCACCCCTCAGTCTCCTCTTCTCCAAGCTAAAGAGACCCAGCTCCCTCAGCCTCTCCTCATAAGGGAGGTGCTCCACCTCCTTCATCATCCTTGTTGCCCTACATTGAACTCCCTCCAGCAGTTCCACATCCCTCTTGAACTGAGGAGCCCAGAACTGGACGGGTTCCTGTGTGACTTGGTTTAGGTGATCCTGCTGTTGCAGGCGGATTGGACTAGATGATCTTTCGAGGTCCCTTCCAATCCGTAATGATTCTCTGATTCTATGATTCTATGAACTGGACACAATACTCCAGGTGTGGTCTCACCAGTGCAGAATAGAGGGGGGAGAAGAACCTCTCTTGATCTGCTAACCACCCCCCTTCTGATCCACCCCAGGATGCTGTTGGCCCTCTTGGCCACAAGAGCACATTGCTGGCTCATAGCCATCCTGCTGTCCACCAGGACCCCCAGATCCCTCCGTCCTTCACTACTCTCATAACAGAGATGATAACAGAGAAGCACTTGAGGAAACTTTGTATTAATATAATAACCACATATTTCAATCCAAAATAAGATGCAGCTGGCCTACATAGCTAAGACCTTTAACATCATGAGGAAAGGAAACTACAAACATTAGCTGGATGAAGATACTATAATGCAAATATAGTTATAAGCTAAAGACTTGATACTAAACAAATGCAAATTCTGGAAACACAACTGTGAAGACAAGAAGTGGGACTAGGTGTTGGATTTGGCTATTGTATTTGAAGAGAAAGACACTTTGATACACTGGTCCTCTTGTGGTTCTTCCTTATTCCACATCACTTTGGGTGTTGGAAATGTCTTCCTTTTCCATCTGGCTGCTCTGTGCTTCCAGTCCACGTCTTCAGTTCCATTATCCCTTTTCAAAATACCATGTTCTCCTTCATGTGGCCATAAACACTTGTGTAAATAAAGACATCGATCTTTCCCTCTTTCCATCTCTCCTCTACCTCTAGTGGTTCTGCAGATCTGCATTGCCAGTTCTTAGGCTGTGTCCAATGATGAGACACAGAAAAATTAGAGAGGCAAAGGCCCAGTTAGAACTTAGGCTGGCCACCTCTGTGAAAGATAATAAAAAGCAATTTTATAAATTTATCAATGCTAAAAAGATGGGTAAAAAGAGCCTCCACTCCTTACAGGACCAGGAGGGGAACACTATAACTAACGATGAGGAAAAGGCTGAGGTCCTGAATACCTACTTCGCCTCAATTTTTAATAGTGAGGAGGGAGGAGTTCAGGGCAAGTGGCCTCTTGAACTGGGGGATGGGGTTGGGGAGCAGTGTGCAGCCTTGGAGATCCACAAGGAACTAGTCCAGGACCTGCTGAGCCACTTGGACACCCACAAGTCCATGGGACCAGATGGGATCCATCCTAGAGTGCTGAGAGAGCTGGCAGATGAACTGGCCGAGCCG
>VXBP01003693.1:159062-208300 GCA_013400115.1 Rhinopomastus cyanomelas
GCCTTGAGCACAAGCCCTATGAGGAGAGGCTGAGGGAGCTGGGATTGTTTAGCCTTGAGAAGAGGAGGCTCAGGGGAGACCTTCTTGCTGTCTACAACTACCTGAGGGGTGGTTGTGGCCAGGAGGAGGTTGCTTTCTTCTCTCAGGCAGCCAGCACCAGAACAAGAGGACACAGCCTCAAGCTGCGCCAGGGGAAATTGAGGCTTGAGGTGAGGAGAAAGTTCTTCATGGAGAGAGTCATTGGCCACTGGAATGGCCTGCCCAGGGAGGTGGTGGAGTCGCCAACTCTGGAGCTGTTCAAGGCAGGATTGGACGCGGCACTTGGTGCCATGGTCTAGCCTTGAGCTCTGTGGTGACAGGTTGGACTTGATGATCTATGAGGTCTCTTCCAACCTTGATAACACTGTGATACTGTGATACTGTGATGTATGGGCTGATGATGTGCAGCAGTGTTGGGTCCTCAGCCTCTTCTTGTGCTGGTGCTGCACAGGGGGGAGTTGAGGTATCCTAGTAGATTTAATGGGACCTACTATGTTAATGCTCATGTTTACTGTTTAGAAACATGACCCTCACAAAATGTAAGTGGGAAAGCATGTACAAGCCACAACCTGGAGCAAAGTTGCCAACAGGAGATGACCCAAGAGTTTCCAGTAGAAACCATGTAAATAACTCTCTGAATAGGGGGAGATATTATATTGCATCTGGAGATTACAGCCTCCAGGTGATAATTCATCTCCTGAAGGTTCGTGGTGTAAGAAAACCCCATAACACAAAAACTCCCAAAAAAACCCTCCTGGAGTCACTTTTAGGAGAAAAGAGCTGTGATAGAAAATGAGGCCCACCCAGTATCTGTCCCTGTGCTTCATTCCACGTGCAGACCTTGTTGTGCGTGACTCCATGTTGTCTGACCCCTAGCTTGACCTCACACGAACAAACAGAAGTGCTTTATGCTCCAAAAGCACTGCAGAAATACATCCCTCCTGAAAGACAGATACGGTAACATCTGCATCTCCTTCACACTCTGCATGGTTCCAAAACAAAGGAGAAAACAGGAGAAAGACAAATAATGCTCCCTTCTGGAATCTCTCCTTACTCAAAGATACTGATGGCTGTGTCTATTTGAATCTAATTCATTACTTTAATAAACAGGATTTGATTTCTTTTTCCACATGCACATGTAAGGAAGGTTTTTAGCCGTGTGGTATCTGGGACAGTGTAACCTGCACTGCGGTGGCATTTGGACAGTGCCTTTGGCAATGGCCTGCTCCCCACGTGCATGATGCTATGTGCTCTGGGAAAGCAACAATAATGAAAATGGAAAGGTTAAACATATAATTAATAATTTAGTAATTCTCTTCCGTGCCTCACTGTGCACTGTTCTTCAGCAGTGATAAACAGAGAGGGAGGTGACTGCTAAGAAATTTTCTCTTTGGGGTCTATAAGGACAACTTTGACAAACACCTGTCAGCAATGATGTAGTGTAATGTAGGGTAATCACATCAGTGAATGTTTCAGACTCATCTTTCTTTCTGACAGTTGCACAGAACATGTAACTTCACAGAAATAAATTACAAGAGGGTAAACCTAATGTAAGAGAGGATCCATCAGTGAGGTCATGCATTAATGATTTTGGAGAGCCTTTAATGCTAATGAAAATGAATAGCATTAGCAAATAAAAGGACAGAATTATAGGTTTGATAATTACATGATAAATGTTTGAAATAATCTATTGTAGAAGAAGACGTGAAGGTGTCTGGCTGAACATTGCAAAATAGACAGGCACTTCATATTTTTAAATGCATATTTGGAGTTCAAAACCAGTATTTTTCTGAAGGATTAAAATATCTTTGCCATACAAAGACAGTTCCCAGGCAAAGACTAAACTTTCTTGGGGTTAGATCTCATTTCTTTAACAGCTAATGGTATCCCATTTGTAATTCTAGCTTGCCTCTCAAAGTAGAACTTAAAAAATTGCTGTTTGTTACCCAGCTATGCATAAGAAGGGCTGGGGAAAACAACAGTCAACTTTCTGAGATAAAACAACCAGGAAAACTTTGAATATTATATTGTATATTAATTGCATGCTAATCCAAATACCATAGAATCATAGAATCCTTAGGGATTGGAAAGGGCCTTGAAAGATCATCCAGTCCAATCCCCCTGACACAGCAGGATCACCTAGACCAAGTCACACAGGAACACATCCAGGAGGGTCTTAAACATCTCTGGTGAAGGAGACTCCACAACCCCCCTGGGCAGCCTCTTCCAGTGCTCTGTCACCCTCACTGGGAAGAATTTCCTTCTCATATTGATGTGGAACCTCCTCTGTTCCAGCTCACACCCATTGCCCCTCATCCTATCACTAGATGACACTGAGCAGAGTCTGGCTCCATCCTCCTGACACCCACCCTTCACATATTTATAGCCATTAAGACACTGCTCTATTCAATCAATGTAGGTAATTTTTGTCTGACAGATACTTAATCCAATTGAGAACAATTAGGAAATTGAAATGTACTCAAGGAATCTCTCAGAATAACAAATCACCTGTTGGTTTTGGTTTGGTTATTTAAAAAAATCATGCATACAATATGCAATATTGGAGAATAAATTGAAATATTTCCTTGCTAAAGAAGCCATCCAAATGGTCGTTTGCACAGTACATGACAAAGCCCATGGGTGGTTTCATGTGAACCTATGGTTTAAATTAAGTCAACAAACAAATAGAGACTATGTGTCAGTGAAATATATGTGGATACATAGACAGAAAACTGAAATTGGGTGTTTTCGTAGTTAGGTACACACAATAACTAAAAAGTGAATTTTTGGGTTATTTTGATAGAAACTGCAAATATATAATGAAAGGTATTTTATGCAATTAGGGATTTTGAAACAAGCAAAAAGTAGAAAAAATAAACAGGGTCATATTTTTCATTTTCTTTACTTTTTCTTTACTTTAAATAGTAACTTTCAAAGAGCAATTAGGGAATTACAGTGATATATGTGATGCTGTAAAATCCTTAGAACATAAGCAATATCAATTTAAATTTAAATGTTATTGCATTATCATTTCTAGGTTGAAGCGATCTGTGTTAGATAGTTTTGTCCTGCTCCGGCAGGGGGGTTGGACTTGATGATCTCTTGGGTCCCTTCCAACCCCTAACATCCTATGATCCTATGATCCTATGATCTAAACATCTCAAAGAAAGCTTGTAACTGAGACACCTGGATTCTAAACATAACTGTTCTTTCTTCAAACTTATAATGAAAAAACACTGACAATCTTTTTCCTCCAGTTTATGTACTTATTTTTATGATATATCACACTGCTGAGATAATTCATTTTAAAATAGGTGATTATCATTTCCAAGTACTAGATGTGGAGCTGCTGGAGAGGGTCCAGCATAGGGCAACGAGGATGATGAAGGAGGTGGAGCACCTTCTCCTTACGAGGAGAAGCTGAGGGAGCTGGGTCTCTTGAGCTTGGAAAAGAGGAGACTGAGGGTTGACCTCATTAATGTCTATAAATATGTGAAGGGTGGGTGTCAGGAGGATGGAACCGGGCTGTTCTCAATGTCATCTAGTGATAGAACGAGGGACAATGGTTGTAGGCTAGAACATAGGAGATTCCACATCAACCTGAGAAGGAACTACTTCACGGTGAGGGTGACAGAGCACTGGAACAGGCTGCCCAGGGTGGTGTTGGAGCCTTCTTCACTGGAGATGTTCAAGGCCCACCTGGATGTGTTCCTGTGTGACTTGGTCTGTGTGATCCTGCTGTGTCAGGGGGATTGGACTGGATGATCTTTCGAGGTCCCTTCCAATCCCTAATGATTCTATGATTCTATGATTCTATGTACATTTTTAGCTGTTCTTCGCCGATACATTGAACTCCTGCGTGCGAGCTTGACTAGTTAATTTAGACCCTTCTGAAACAGTTTGACTAGATTTATTAGCCTCTTTCCCCTTATATAAATAAACACCTAAAAGTGCTCCTTTGAAAGTTCCCATAGCTGTTTGCTGCAAGAACTGTGGCGGTCAGTCTCTTGTCAAACACCCAAAGACACTGACATGAGCAATGCTCTGGGAGGCAGCATGTAAGGTAGCCCACTTTTTCAGACACACGAGACCATGTGGGGCCTGGAAGCTTGCAAAACAGAGGTTGAAACTGTACTATTAGATACTATAAAAATCACACTCCGTTATTTTAGGGGAAAAAGGGCTTTTCAATCATCGTATCATTCCGGTGTTTTTTTATGACAGTCTGCAGCTGTGCACGGAAGAAAAAGGTCTGGGTAGCTTTGTGCTGAGTTGTGGCTGGGTTGTGACAGGTGTCAACTGGCATGTCTTTGTGGGGGACTGGTTCAGAATGGATCTCGCTGGCTCAGGCTATGCATAATTGATCATATAGACATCATGACTATTTGATTTAACCTTGGTTAATGCATCTGAGCCTGCACTATTGCTTAGGGGAACAAAATAAGTGGCTTTGGATTTAACCATTAGATTTTTGCTTTCTGATTACTCCATTATGTTTGAGCTTTGGCTGAGAGGACGTTTTTCCCTGCCCAGAAGCCACAAACCATGAATTGGGAGTGACATTTCACTGAGAAAAAGAGTACAGATAAGCAAAAAGCAGATGGGTGTATTAATTTTCAGTAATTTTCTTTGGCAGAAGACATTCAAATTCTTGAAGATAATGATCCATTATCTGTTCAGAGAGATCTGGAGCAGATACAGAACATACCCTGCCTAGTCACTGTGCTCAGGAGATGCAGTGGCCTGGTACCGCGCTGATGGGACCGGTACCACTTTTTTACCCATTGGAGGTGCAAGGACAAGTCCTGACTTGGATCCTTGTAACACTGGGAGAAACGTTCCAAGGTCACAAACAGGTTTGAGAGGAAAAAAATCACAGCCACGGTCCTTCACAGCAAATACTATGACTGGGTTTTGGAGGATTCGACTCTTTTTGTAGAGTTATAAATGCCCACGGTGATGGCACCTGGATCTGTCTGACAAAGCAGGTTGCAAATCTTTGGTAAAAGCTTTCCCTCTAATAAAAATTATGCAAAGCATTCTCATGTTAAACACATGGCTTCTGTTTTATTAGTTAAAACTAACTTTAGTTAAAACTAAAAATACACACAGATTGACAAAAATCCATTCTAAGGAAAGTTTGTTTTAGTTTTCCTTTTTTTTGAGGGAAGGAGAAAAAAGAGGAAGAAATAAAGAAATATATTTTCTTAATTCTACTTTATTTTTAAATTTGCCACATAGAAGTGTTTTTCTTCTTTCTTAGCTTGTTCTTTGTTTAAAAAATCTCTTGTTTGTGAAATTTAGAAAATGTTTTTGGTGGAATGTGAACGAGTGGCCTTGGATGGACTCTGGAGGAGCAGAATTACAGAAGAATTAGAAGCAGAAGAGAGAAATGATTCTTTTACTTATCATAAATGGAAGCTTATGTTTCATTCGTGTTACATAGGAACTAACAACTTCCATATTTTCTCTCTGAAAAGTGGAGAAATGATGGGTAGGGCTGCTTGAAATTTTGCAGCCGCTTTTGCTGAGAAAAATGGCTCCTTAATCTGATGACAGTTTGTGTTCCCTTCAACAAATAGGAGATTTTAAATCTCAGTTTTCAGTACCAAATTCATTGTGTTTTCCTCTTTTACTGATGCCTTGGGTTTTCCTATTTTACTGATGAATCATAGAATCATTAGGGATTGGAAGGGACCTCGAAAGATCATCTAATCCAATCCTCCTGCCACAGCAGGATCATAGAATCATAGAATCATTAGGGGTTAGAAAGGACCTTGAAAGATCATCCAGTCCAATCCCCCTGCCACAGCAGGATCACCTAGACCAAGTCACACAGGAACTCATCCAGGCGAGTCTTGAACATCTCCAGTGAAGGAGGCTCCACAACCTCCTTGAGCAGCCTGTTCCAGTGCTCTGTCACCCTCACTGGGAAGAAGTTCCTTCTGATATTTATACTGATCCTTTTGTGTTCCAGCTGACACCCACAGGCCTTTGTCATAGATGACATTGAGCCCATGAAGAACTGGTTATCTCCAACTCTTACTTGTTATTGTGATGAACACTAGACAGTAACAGGCATCTTCCTGAGGGAATCATATGGACCATATGAAGTAGTGATAAAATTAGCACAAACAAGTGCTAGCACAGTAACTTAGCAGTGGGAAAATGCTACCATAGAAAGCAAGTAAGTTCTTCCTACATCAAATATGCATGAGGAATACAGACATACTTATTTTTTTTCAAAACAGTGTGTGTCCTCCTCATATCTCCCTACAATCAGCATACACTGGCTTTACACATGCTTCACTCTAAAATCTTTTCTGAGATAATCTTGGGAACTTTACCAAAGTGGACACAAAGCAGAGCAATCGTATGTGGCAAGAAAATAACAGATGTACTTGACTTAGGTCAGCTTTATCTCTTCCCTTCTAACAGAAGACTGACCACATGTAGTCATGAAGGAAGACAAATTACTTCCTGCCTATGCCTATATTTTTTTTCTCAGAGTGGCTGGATGAATTAACTCTGGGAATTCCATCCCTGCTCACAAAATATCACACTAAAGGCAAGATGCCCCATTTACTGCAGCAGCAGTTGGGAGATTTTTGACACAGGCAGGAGCTGCTGAGCCTAATTTCTCTTGGAACCTTTGCTATGGCTTCTTGCAGATAACATTATTAAAGGGCCCTTCACAAAGTTTATTTTTCACCTTAGCTGGAATTATGCCAGCCAGCCTTAAGGTTTACAGTGTCCCAAAGGAAGAGGACAAATGGCAGTCGTCAAGGATGTAGGCAGAACTTAAAAATGTAGGTAACCAGGAACAAAGGTGTGAAATTGCCGGGTGGAAAAAGAAGAGAAAACAGCACAGACAGATGTCTGGATGGGGTAGGTGAAGAATGGGAGGCTGGCACTGTTTATTCTGGCCAAGAGAGCCAAGAGCATCCTGGGGTGGATCAGAAGAGGGGTGGTTAGCAGATCAAGAGAGGTTCTTCTCCCTCTCTACTCTGCCCTGGTGAGACCACACCTGGAGTATTGTGTCCAGCTCTGGGCTCCTCAGTTCAAGAGGGAGAGGGTCCAGCGTAGGGCAACGAAGATGATGAAGGAGGTGGAGCAACTCCCTTACAAGGAGAGGCTGAGGGAGCTGGGTCTCTTGAGCTTGGAGAAGAGGAGACTGAGGGGTGACCTCATTAATGTCTATGAATATTTGAAGGGTGGGTGTCAGGAGGATGGCACTGGGCTGTTCTCAGTGTCATCTAGTGATAGGACGAGGGGCAATGGTTGTAAGCTGGAACACAGGAGGTTCCACATAACTATCAGAAGGAACTTCTTCACAGTGAGAGTGACAGAGCACTGGAACAGGTTGTCCAGCATGGTTGTGGAGTCTCCTTCACTGGAGATGTTCAAGACTCTCCTGGATGAGTTCCTGTGTGACTTTGTCCAGGTGATCCTGCTGTTGCAGGCAGATTGGACTAGATGATCTTTTGAGGTCCCTTCCAATCCCTAATGATTCTATGATTCTTCACACATTTTGTTCCAACCATTTTATGCTGTGATCTACCACATCCTACTGTCTCCATTGCTCATCTCCAGCAATTACATCTTTCTTTTTTAATGAGTCCTCTGAGAAATTACAATAACCTTGAAACAAATTTCTTTCTGTCACCGGACAGTCACTTAATTCACCCGCGACCTCTTCCATCCCCCTGAAGATCCTGTAGCTTAATGCCCTCTGTTGCTGATCATATTAATGGGAACCTGGATCTACAGTTGACAAGTGGCATCAAAATGTTGGATTTGCTGCATATTTGAGTTCACACATGCACCAGTCTCTCTGCTCTTTCTGCACATCTTCATCTCAGACTTGAAGGTCTCCCCTTGAAGACGATTCCTTCTTGTACACTTCTGAGGTTTATGACTCATCTTTGCATGATCTGTGAAAAGACAGAGGCAACTTTTTGCTGCATAATCCTCCAAGGCTCCGCTCATACTGAGCCTGATGGGTTTGACCTCTCTGCTGCCTTAAGTGGAACTTGAAAATTCTGGTTCCTCAGACCTAAACTCAAGACAACTTGCAGATAAGACACTAGACTTGAACCAAACTCAGGCACTGATTGCAATCTGAGGTCTTATAGGACAAATGTGGTCTAAGAAATGCAGGCAGTAGCTACCTCACGTGATCCAGGAACACAACTGATGTTACATGCACTTCAGAACACGTAGATTCTAAACAGAAAAGATAGAAATGGGTTTTTTTCTACACTGCCTAGTAGTTAGCTTCGTGCAAAGGGCTTAGAATGATGGGTGTGTCACTGGTTGTTAGACACTTTTTTAGCCTTACAAGCTAAAATCCTTTTCTGATAAAGTCATTTGCAAATCAGATCTGTACATCCTGTAGGTGAAGGATAGGAGCACTGAGCAAATAGGGGCACTCTACTAATCTGAGCATCTAATACGAGCAGGCTTTTCGTTAAAGACCATCAGTGAGTGAAGAGTTTTCAATAACACAGGACGCCCGAGACGGTCTGTAAACTTGTGAAAGTACAAGAAGGACACGGCTGTGAAAAGAGCAGTTCTTAAATCAGCTCCCAGGTGGAATATGAAAAAAAGCTCTTAAAGGGCTCCAAGTAAAACTGCTGCATTGAAAGCTGATGCTGCTCAGTTAATTTCAAAAGCACTGTAAACACTTAATTATGGGAATTTGGTAAAGGTATTTTTCATTAATGGGAGAGATTGGACTACGCACTGCAAATCAAGTGGTTTTTTTGTAATTTTGAGAGATCTGTCACTACCCTTCTCCTGTGGATTACCATGTTATATTTGCTATTTTTAATAATATAAAAATGTTATAATTATGTAATTAACTCATCTTGAATCTGCTTGTGCTTTGGACAGACACAAAATAAGATTTTTAGATATTCCTGAGATTTCTTTTGTTTCAAACAAAAGCTTTTGCACTAAAACACAACTCCATGGGGTAACTGTCAGCTTGCATCAAATGTAGGCTGAGATCAAATTCTGTGAGGTTTATAAAACATCAAGTTTTAGGGTAACTAAAGAATTTGTTTAACTGCAAACAAAACATTCCATGTTCATTTATGCCTGAGCAATTTCATCGTTGGATAAAACATGGAGATTCCTTCAGCTCTTCTCCTGTTTAACAATTTTAAGGGATTCAATTTTTATTTAGAAAGTGAAAAATATTTTTACCTCATTCAAGAACAACTTGAAGGGATTTACTCATCATTCCCTCCTCTGTTTGATTGGTTGTTTTCTTCTCTGCAGAAGTGTTGAGTCTACTCCGCCTGTCCCGTAGCTAGCACAAGAGGTGAGACGTTAGCTTTGGTGGGCACCTTGTTTCCGAACTGAGCCCATCATTTCAGAGGTCCTGTCTGTAAGCTACACCTTTCATGTGAGTTTTGGGATTAAAGTGACACTAGCTCAGACCTCCAAGAACTGCACAAAGGGGAGTGCAGGTTGCAGACGACTATGTTGCCGTGCGAGACTTTATCAAAGATACTGAAGAGTAAAAATCATCACGAAGGCGTGCTGGTGCGCGTTGGGAATCGTTGGCTGGCCAGCCACCACAGCCCACCTGACACAAATAGAGATGAGGATGCAGAACCACAAAAGGATGCCTTTTGTGTCAGGCTTGGCTTAGATTTAATTATTTTAATTTAGATGGGTATGGGAAGTGTAAGATACGTAAAAGTATTTCCAGATAACCATGCTAGCTTGGAATTTCTAGAGATTTTATTTAAAATATATGAAAATGCAGAGTTTGCAACACAAAACCACGTGAATTTCTAATGGATTGGAAATTATTCTTTTCATCCAACTGTACTAACTCTTTATTGGCAAGAATGAAAGGAATCTTTGGGAACAGTGGTTGGGAGAAAGCAGAGTAATAAGTTCAGGGAAGTAGAAACTTGAACGTGTTATATATCCCTGTATTTAAACAGCAATGAACCTTACATTTGAGCTCCATCAAGGGAGACTTAGTCATAGAATCATTAGGGATTGGAAGGGCCCTCAAAAGATCATCCAATCCAATCCCCCGACACAGCAGGATCACCTAGACCAAGTGATCTTAAATCCAAAGCTAGGATAACCCCCTATTTTAACACTCACATGGGGGTTTACTATAACGAAGAACAGGAAGAAGGAAAGAGCAGCAAGATTTAGAGGTTACTGACAATTTAACTTCTTTGATTCCTAATCCAGCTGCAATATTTACTTAATATTTAGTATGATATTTTTCATAGATCTTTTAAGATCATCCTTTGTGCAGCACTGTGTATCAGTGTAATGAATAAACCAAGTGTGGCCAGCAGGTCAAGGGAGGTGATTCTCCCCCTCTACTCCGCTCTGGTGAGACCCCACCTGGAGCACTGCGTCCAGTGCTGGAGCCCTTATTACAAGAAGGATG
Organism: Rhinopomastus cyanomelas; assembly: GCA_013400115.1. Taxonomy (NCBI): domain Eukaryota; kingdom Metazoa; phylum Chordata; class Aves; order Bucerotiformes; family Rhinopomastidae; genus Rhinopomastus; species Rhinopomastus cyanomelas. The sequence continues at coordinate 169,531 of VXBP01003693.1, forward strand.
TGGACATGCTGGAGCGAGTGCAGAGGAGGGCCACGAGGATGATCAGAGGGCTGGAGCAACTCTCCTATGAGACCAGAGTGAGAGAGTTGGGGCTGTTCAGTCTGGAGAAGAGGAGGCTCTGGGGTGACCTTATTGTGGCCTTCCAGGATCTGAGGAGGGGCTTTTTAGGATGTCAGGTAGCGAGAGGACTAGGGCGAATGGAGCAAAGATGGAGATGAGTAGATTTAGTGTGGCTGCGAGGAGGGAGTTCTTCACTGTGAGAGTGGTGAGAGCCTGGAGTTGCCCAGGGAGGTGGTTGGGGCCCCATCCTTGAAGGTGTTTAAGGCCAGGCTGGATGAGGCTCTGACCTGATCTAGGGTGGGGTGTCCCTGCCCATGGCAGGGGAGTTGGAACTGGATGATCCTGTGGTCCCTTCTAACCCTGACTGACTGTATGACTTGGTCTAGGTGATCCTGCTGTGTCAGGGGGATTGGACTGGATGATCTTTTGAGGTCCCTTCCAATCCCTAATGATTCTATGATTCTATTCCTGCTGTGGCAGGGGGATTGGAGTAGATGATCTTTTGAGGTCCCTTCCAATCCCTAATGATTCTATGATTCTATTCCTGCTGTGGCAGGGGGATTGGAGTAGATGATCTTTTGAGGTCCCTTCCAATCCCTAATGATTCTATGATTCTATTCCTGCTGTGGCAGGGGGATTGGAGTAGATGATCTTTTGAGGTCCCTTCCAATCCCTAATGATTCTATGATTCTATTCCTGCTGTGGCAGGGGGATTGGAGTAGATGATCTTTTGAGGTCCCTTCCAATCCCTAATGATTCTATGATTCTATTCCTGCTGTGGCAGGGGGATTGGAGTAGATGATCTTTTGAGGTCCCTTCCAATCCCTAATGATTCTATGATTCTATTCCTGCTGTGGCAGGGGGATTGGAGTAGATGATCTTTTGAGGTCCCTTCCAATCCCTAATGATTCTATGATTCTATTCCTGCTGTGGCAGGGGGATTGGAGTAGATGATCTTTTGAGGTCCCTTCCAATCCCTAATGATTCTATGATTCTATTCCTGCTGTGGCAGGGGGATTGGACTGGATGATCTTTTGAGGTCCCTTCCAATCTCTAATGTTTCTATGATTCTATGAATTAACAAGATACATCAGCAATTTATTTGAGACAAAATTTGTATCCAGTTAACCTCTTTTTAGTGCCAGTTAAACTAATCTAATATGTGGGGCTTTCTACATGTTCGGGATAATACATCAAGTAACCTTGTTCACCTATGTTGAGTAGGAAAAAAAAGAGATGTTTTTGTAACTGGAATGAATAGACATCTAAGGTTTCTTGCTTTTTAAGCTTTTGTGCTCTTTAAGAAAATCAAAAGAACATAATTTGCCTTGAAATTTTGATACACACCTCACAGTACAAGGGCTGCAGCTCAGAAAGAAATCCTGATTGAAAGATTTATCTTCTGGAAGAAATCCATGTGGATAAAGTGTCTAGATAAGAGAGGATGGAATCGCATACAGCAGAAACAGGTTCTTAGGCTTTTTGCAAATGGCATCCTTTGTTCATTGTGTACAATATTCTAATATTTGGTGAACATATTAAATGATGAGACATGGGAGCACCACACACCGAGCTCACATTACTTCTGATTGGTTAGGAAACCGAGCTTATTTGGGTATAAACAAATAACAACGCAGTGCTCTCTCTCTAAGTCTTCTGAGGACACACCTGGATAGCTCATGTGTAGGAATGTCTGTAGAAAAGCAGGAGGTTTGCCTCTATAAGGTGTTGTCCCAATAGGCAGCACATGAGGAAGTAAGATTGTTTAATAAAAATTTAGGCTTGAGGTGAGGAGAAAGTTCTTCACTGAGAGAGTCATTGGCCACTGGAATGGCCTGCCCAGGGAGGTGGTGGAGTCGCCGTCCTTGGAGCTGTTCAAGGCACGATTGGACATGGCACTTGGTGCCATGGTCTAGCCTTGAGCTCTGTGGTGACAGGTTGGACTTGATGATCTATGAGGTCTCTTCCAACCTTGGTAATACCGTGATACTGTGATAAGAGACAAAGCTTTGGGTCCTACTGCAGTGTTCTTCCTTCAGCAAGTTTTTTTTTGCTGTTTACTGCTTAAAGACCTGGTTGGCTCTGGGGCAAGGAAGCTACTTTTGGTTCCATGTAGTTGAGTGTTATATCAATCTTAAGCATCATTATAGAGTCACAGAATCACGGAACATTAGAGATTGGAAGGGACCTTGAAAGATCATCTGCTGACAGAGCAGGATCACCTAGACCAAGCCACGCAGGAACTAGTGTTCGTCTAGGCAGGTCTTAAACTTCTCCAGTGAAGGAGCGTCTACCACCCCCTGAGCAGCCTGTTCGAGTGCTCCATCACCCTCACTGTGAAAAAGTTCCTTCTCATATTTATACAGAACCCCCTATGCTCCAGCTCACACCCATTGCCCCTCGTCCTATCACTAGATGACACTGAGAACAGCCCAGCTCCATCCTCCTGACACCCACCCTTCACATATTTATAGAGATTAATGAGGTCACCCCTCAGTTTCTTCTTCTCCAAGCTAAAGAGACCCAGCTCCCTCAGCCTTTCCTCGTAAGGGAGATGTTCTACTTCCTTCATCATCTTCATTGTTCTGCACTGGCCTAATACTGTTCACAGTCATGAAAACATTTATTCTCTTCAGGAAAATATTGAGGTTTGCGCTGAAGTCTGTCACTTTCAGAAAACCCCTGCCTGACTTTAAGCACACGATTGTATATGCATTGGTATTCTTAATTATTGCATTCTTGAATGCATTACTTCATGCTCTCCATGATGTTTGGAAAGTCACAGCAGTCAGATGAAGTCCCCAGTGACCAGTAGCAATGGAAATGTTGCTTATTGTGGTCTTCTAGTACTTAAATAGGGCTTAAAAGAAGGATGTGGACAGATGTTTTAGCAAGGATTGTACAACAGGTCGTTGGGTAGTGGTCTTGAGCTAAAAAAGGTTTGATTGAAGCTAGATATATCAGAGCAATTTTTTACAATGATGGTGGTGACACACTGGAAGAGGTTGCCCAGAGAGGTAATAGATCCCTGGTGATATTCAAGGTCAGGTTGGGTGGGGCTCAGAGGAGTAACTTGGTCTAGTTAAAGCTGTTCATGCTCATTTCAGGGGGTGTTGGTCTGTATGGCTTTTGAAGGTCCCTTCCAACCCAAAGTATTTTATGATTGATTTCACAAGGAGAAGCACACACTTCAAATTAAGTATCTCCTTACGTGCTGTCCTTCAGAGAGATGCTTTTCAAAAGTGGGGCAAAGATAATCACAAATAGATGAAGCTGTTTTACACCAACAAAATCCTTTATTTCTTATATCAATCAGATTATGAAAAGTTCTGAAAAGTATTACTGCTTTTTATCAGTTTGACCTGCACGTAACACATCTATAAAGCTCAACGTGGCAGTCTTGATAGTGTCTTTTACAGGACTTCATAGAGTTCACTTGTGAAAGTCAGAATAAACAGAATTTTGGTTAGAACAGGAAGGTTAGTAAGTGTTTACGTGGTCTGCAGTTGTGGTTATCTGCATTCAGCCAAAGGGGAACCTCTAATTTTCTAGTTTATATAATCAAATTTTTGACTGGTGCACAGTGAAGACTTTTTTGATTTGAGAGAGAAGCAAACTCTAATTATAATGTATGCAGGCTGCAAGGTTTAAACAAGCAAATAGCAGTCTATTCGTGACATTTCCTCCCCTGGAAGAAAACACAAAACAAACCCACATAAAACTCCAAATCAAACACATCCCCATTCTCCCATTCCAAACATGTAGTGAAGGTTTGAATGTTTTACAAAGAAATTACTTCCTATAATCAAAATGGCATTGCTATTTAGTCAAAGAATTTGGGTCTAGTAGGCATACTAATGATTTTAAAAGACAACCAGATGCATGGTTTGGTTTACACTTTCTATTTTTTTCTCATTTCAGTAACTGCAGGGTATATTCCTTCCATATGAATGGGTAGTGACTTACAAGCTTCTGAGAAACTGGAAAGGAAAAGGCAGTCCTGCCCTGAAATACAGCCGTGGACAAGAAGTGACCCAGGCACTGCTTTCTCTTAAGCCACACTTTGCTGAGGAGTCTCATCTAAAACAAAAGAGAAGTAAAAGCTATTTGTGGCAACATCTATAAAATATTAATATCTCTCCGGATGCTCACAGAGACAGGAGATGTGTTTCAAGGACTCTGCAGACTGAGGTCAACCGCCGATAAAGAAATGCCAGGAAGGAAGGGACAAGGTCTGGGGATTAATTCTGTCTTGCTCAGCGCTCTATATATTAAAGTACATTGGAGAAAGCAGCTTCAACAAGAGAGGATGTGTTGCCTCTGTTGTTACAAGTGGAGGCACAATTCCCAACCCTTCTCCTTCTAAGAAGATACAGCCGCCGCAATGTGAATTACACGGTAAGCGGCATTTCTCCAGGCCTTCTTCATTCACGTAAGGTGCTTCATTATGAGCTTATTTTAGAGCACCCTGATACTCCATTCCTTAAATGCTGTGTCTCTTCAGATGCAAGAAACCCTCAAAAGCTCCTAGGGGATCTCTTTATTGACCTCTCGGAACTCTCTCTGTTTTACAGACAGTCGGGCTGTTATGGAATGCTTTCTGTGGCATCAGTAATGCACAGAAGAAGCCTCAAGGGCATCAGTTTAAAGCATGATTTAGAGGTTGGTATGGGAAATACCACCAGCTACACTCTACTTCAAACCCAGTCTGGTTCAATATGGACTTTTGTGATTGTCAAACCTCAGTCAATCTGACTGAGAGGCAGGATGTAGACATACTTCTTACAACTACCTGTGCCTTGTCCTTCTAGATATGCCCCATCCCCAGCTTCCTCACTGACATTAGTGTAGAGGACCTCTGGGCTCTTATTTTGGACCAAAACTGTCTGGACAAGTGGAGAAAGGAAGAAACCTTTCACTTACTCTCTCTACATGCAATTGCACTTAGCCATCACAGGAAGGCTGGGTTCACTGAAGCCAGAAGGCTTCACAGAAGGAATCACAGAATAGCTGAGGCTGGAAAAGACCTCTGAGATTATCAAGTCCAGCCATGACCTAACATCACCACAATCACCTAAACCATGGCATCCAGTCTGTCCTTAAACATCTCCAGGCTGGTGACTCCACCACCTCCCTGGGCAGTCCATTCCAATGTTTGATCACCCTGTCCATGAGGAAGTGCTTCCTAACATCCAACATAAATCACCCCTGGTGCAGCTTCAGGCCCTGCCCTCTCATCCTGTCACTAGTTGCCTGGGAGAAGAGCCGGACCTGCACCCGTCTACAACTTCCCTTCAGGTGGCTACAGAGAGTGAAAAGGTCCCCACTGAGTCTCCTCCAGGTTAAACAATGCCACCTCCCTCAGCCTGTCCTTATAAGCCTTTCCCTCTAGTCCCTTCACCAGCCTCGTTGTTCTCCTCTGCACCTGCTCCAGCCCCTCAATATCTTTCTTGAAGTGAGGGGTCCAATATTGTCCCCAGTATTTGAGGGGAAGCCTCACCAGTGACCAGTACAGAGGGAGAATGACATTCCTAGTCCTGTTTGCCACACTATTCTTAATACAAGCCAGGATGCCATTGGCCTTTTGTGCTACCTGGGTACAGTGCTGGCTCATGTGCAATCGATTGTCAGCCAGTCCTCCCAGGTCCCTCTCTGCAAGGCTGCTCTCCAGCCACTCATCCCCCAGTCTGTAGCTGTAGGGGGTTATTGTAGCCAAAATGTAGGACCCTGCACTTGGCCCTGTTAAACCTCATCCTGTTGGCCTCAGCCCATTCACCCAGCCTGTCTAGATGTCTCTGAAGCATCTTCCTCCCCACCAGCAGATTGACACTCCCACCCAACTTGGTGTCATCTGCACCTACCATTTACTAAGGGTAGACTTGATCCCCTCAACCAGGTCATCAGTAAAGATGTTGACTGGAACTGGACCCAGCACTGATCCCTGGGGGACACCACTGGTCACTGGACACCAACTGGATGCAGCACCATTCACAACCACTCTCTGTGCCTGCTCGTCCAGCCAGTTTTTAATGCAGTGGAAGGTGCATCCAACCAAGCCATGGAAATTTAATTAAATGCAACAGTTCCAAATTCCTCTAAAATTCTCAGAGATTTAGGTAATTTGGGCTCATTGCATGATTCCTAAGTCTTCTTCTGCTGGGATACTGATGAGAATATCCTCAGCTATGGAAAGATCAGGTCGATACTTCTAGTCAGGTTTTGTTGCTATGGCTTCCATCTTGTCCACGTTGACCAGTCAAGACACTGAATGGTTTTCCAAGTTTGTGTTAAATGTCCTTTATTGTACAGAGTTTGAAACACGTATTGACACCTATTTATCATCAATTAGCTCTTAAAACATCAAGGCAGCACCTCATTTCATCCCACTTAGCTGGGATTGGGCTACTTACTAGATGTTCACCTCACTACTTGGAGGGGATCTTGGAAAATTAACAGCATCCAAGAACCTGGCAGCAGGATCTTAGAGACTGGAATGTCTACGTGCTTTTTAAGGAGCTCATGTCTGTATGTCTGTTGCTTGAAATACACACCAGGGAAAAAAATAAAGCCAAAAAAAATCCCTCTTTAAAAATTTTCTAAGAAATGAAATTATTCAGCCACAAGAAAGGGAAGTATTAAGAATTTACAGAGCTCATAGCTGCAGTCTCTGCTGCAGAAAGTCAAGACAAAGGATATACAGTCTGTAAAAGACTGGATGAACCATTACTTGTTCTAATAATACATTATAATAGAAATTAGAACATAAAGGTCCTTGTTTATCACTTGGGATAATAGGGTAAATTCTAACATCAATTAATTTGTAAGATTCATGATCAAATCTGAGTAAGAAATGAGTAAAACCTTCAGAATAACTTCATGAAAGCAGATGAATGAATGTAAATTACAAGTGGAGATCACTGTGACTGAAGCTGGAAGAAACATGTTTCATGCATGAAGACTTTATTTGTGCATCAAGATATAGAAGAGCACACAGCTGGAGACCCGTAAGACATTGCATCTGTGCACAGACTATAGTCCAGAACTGATAGATCTGTGGAAGCCATCATCATTACCATCCTGCTTCATCTGACACTGGCTACTGACAGAGGTGGGACCCCAAAGAGAGTTGGTTCCCTAGGATGTGGTCTCAGACCTAGTGGCTGTCTCAAATGGTTGCTTCCTGGGAGAAGCGAAAAAGCCCAGTCAGCATGGGAAGAGTCATAGGATCATAGAATCATAGAATCATTAGGGATTGGAAGTGACCTTGAAAGATCATCCAGTCCAATCCCCCTGACACAGCAGGATCACCTAGACCAAGNGATTTGTTGGTGAGACTGTGACTCTGTGTGTACCTCAAGTACGCTTTGTATTCCCTGTCTGTTTAGACAAAGTGATGTTCAGAAGCAGAGTTTTGTGCCAAACAAGTCTAATGAACATGACAAACTCAGCGGTGACACTAGAACGGGGTGGGAAGCCACGGAAAAGCTGATAATACTGAGAGGGTTTTTCCATTTAAAACTACATCTTAGAATTCAGCATCAAAAGCCAAATATGGCCTTAAACTGAGCGAAGTGAGCAAACGCTACTGAGGGACCCGTTGTCTAGAGGAAGTTTAATCCATTACACTCTCACACTTTGGGGTTAAGCGCTTGCATGTTAAGGCAAAACCTCTGCTTGTTGAACACAAAAGTATCAACAATTTTTCACTGAAGGAATTGAAGAACCTGGCAATTCAGAAATGCAAAAGAAAAGGAACGTCAGCGACTCATTTTCTTTGTGCAACAGGCGGAAGGAAGGTGTGTGAAAGCGATAACTGTCAAAACTCACCTAATGCTTGGTCTGACTGATGGGAAAAGGATTACACCCAGTATGAATCTGGCTTCTCATGCCCCTGACAAACATCTCCATCTCTGAGATCGTGCTGCTTCTGCTGACCGTGATTGCTGCCACGTTAGACAGCAAGGGTGTGGGTTCTTCAGCACTTTGATGGAATGCCTCTGATTTCCTAAGCCTACAACAAACGAAGCTGCTCTCATTAGCACAGCATACCTGTTGCTGATCTTAGTATCCTGAAGGAGATTAAAAAAAGGAAAGAGAAAAAAAGCTGCTATTTTATCTTTGAAGTGATCAGGCTGCAAGGGGAAGTAGTTAATTCCCCATGGGTAGACACAAACATTCCTTCACTTGTGACATGTGTAAAGGTTGCTGTTCAGAGCAGACTCTTTTCAGGACGCATTTATTCTGGGCACTTACATTTCTAAACCCCTCAAGAGGGCTCTACTTGTGGAAAAAAAAAAAAGAGTGGAAACTCTGGTCTTCTGGTCTAAGATTACACCAGTATTTTTGTGAACAAACTTTGGATCAATCTAGAGTTGGAAGTGAACATGAAAAGTGTCAGTAACTCCTTTATAAGTCTTTATGTGGTGCATCTGATTGACCCACATTACGATGCACAATAGCATGAAAGAGTGTTGGTAATCAGTGCTAATGAATACATGCACCTACCTGATTCATACACTGGGCATTGCCCCTCGCTAATGCCTTTGTTTTGCAGTCATTAACATTCCCATCATGACACAAAACGCTGAACATTTACTATAACAAAAACAAAAGCAAACAAAAAAATGAGACACATTTATTGCAAATTTCAGTCAATAAAGACACAAATAAGGAAATCACAGAGCACAGGGACATTGTCCCAATCCTGCTCTACTTTAGTTCATTAATTAATCTTTTTAGAAAAGATATTTACAGTGAGACCTCAGGCAAATACTGAGAGCTCGTGGCATAATCCTTCTCTGTCCTCCCTTCTTCCCCTTCCCCCACCTGCAGAGAAGGCTGGTTACTCATTTCTCTTTTTTTTTCCTCCAGAGTTCAGGAAGGACATAGAGAAGTTCCATTTTCATGGTTTAGAATCATTCTCATGATTCTTACCATAATTTAAGCATTCTTAATAAAAAACTTCATAAATCTCTTTCCTTGTGCAGTTCAAGTTGACATTCCTGTGCTGAAATTATGTAGAATTGTTATTGAAGTGGTTTCAACAAATATAAAACCTTAGGAAAAAAATTGGGGTGTGGAAGTGCAAGTCAAAGTCACAATAAGCTGATATTGTACTTTTTTGCCACAATTTTTACCTTGAAAATCCTGCCTGAGTATAAAAGAAAAAACCTGAAGAATTGATTCCACTCCAGTTGAATCTGAGATGTTTCCAGTACAAGCAATCCTATTGGTAATTATTAATGTGTTTCATAAATATGCTAATTTATAAATTGTATAGTATTCTTCTAAACAAGAAAATACATCACACAATCCATTCCTTACTACATATAAATAGTTGTTAAATGATTAAGCATTTACAAATAGACTTTGCTGCTTGCAGGAGAAGAAATACGAAGAAGAGTTTGAAATAAAAGCCCTTTAGTCCTGCTTCTCAAAGATAAGGGCTCGAGAGTTTATTTATTAGAGCCTTATTTGTTCTGATGAGTATTCTGTACAAATTCTTATGCATGTGGTGCACACCACGTGGTGTATTCAGGTGGAACAACAGTACCACCAAAGTGGGTCAGTTCTGGGCCTCCTCCCAGTAAGAAGTGCTGGGGCACGTCCAGAGAAGGGCAACGAAGGTCATGAAGGGTCTGCAGCACAAGTCCTGTAAGGAACACCTGAGGGAATGGGTTAGAGCTTAGAGAAAAGGAAGCTGAGGGATGAACACCCTGTAGCTCTCTACAACCACCTGAAAAGAGGGGGACAGCCTCTTCTCTCTGGTGGCAAGTGATAGAACCAGAAGAAATGGTGGCAAGCTGTGTCAGAGGAGGTGTAGGCTAGATGTAGGGAAGATTTTCTTCACTGAGGGGTTAACTGGGCGTTGGAACAGGATTTCTTGGGTAGTGGTGGAGTCATCTACACATGGTGTGTGGATCTGGTGCTTAGGGACTTGATATAGTGGTGACCTGGCAGTGCTGGTTTAAAAGTTGGACTTGGTGTTCTTGAGGGTCTCTTCCAACCAAAGATATTCTGTGATTCTCTAACATATCTAGTGAGAGGGAAAGGAGAATAATGGGCCCATTTTGGGAAGGGGCTTACTGTCGCATCACAAAAGGATTGAGGAGCAACAAGACAGAAAGGTTTCTCTAAGTGTAATGCACTATCTCAAAGCAGGCTGAATGCTCGACAGGGTTTGCATCTCTCCCTTTTTCCATGCTATCTACTGCTAAGGAGATGTGAGTGATAGAATTGTTTGTGAGAAGTTTAGTAATGGAGAAACCTACAATATCAAGAGAAATGAACGGCCAGCTCTGCTGAGAAACATGACGATGTAGCTACACTTCTCTCCCAAGCTTGGGCTTCCAGCTGTAGGAGCATCTTTTTAACCCATTATAGGGAAAAAAGAGAAAACTAATGTTTTGTCTCAATGGAAACATTAAAAACAAACCCCCCACAAAAAAAAAAGCAACAACAAGAGGAAAGACCCACGTACCACTCTGCCTGCTGCTCAGTGCTGGGAGAACGTTAGCACTTGTGTTAGCGTGTTCAGACTAAAGCCAAACGAAGAGAAGCTCTCACTTCTCTTTGCTCAGCTATCACGAGATCTGCTCGCTTAGGAGAAGTCTATCCAACTGAGCCCTGCAGGGCTTTAGGCAGAGAAATGATTAGTTGAGGATTAGTCTGAGGGTTCCCCACGGGCACAGATATACAGGTTTTGCTGCACACACCCCCCAGGATGGCAGCAATTCCCGGGGTGCGCCAAGGCACGTGTCCTTTTACTAGACACAAGTACCATAAAGATTCTTCAGGCACACATGAGCCTGGGGTCCAACACTGGGCTTACGTGTCCCTGATATCAATGTGGTTTCCCTAGTGGATTATGCAATCTACAATTTTAGTTTGCATATGGAAAGTTTTACAGTTTAATTAAACCCAACATGTTCTTTATGCAGATAACACTGGAATCTCCTCAATGACTCGTTTCTATGCAGATGCTTAGCTCCATGAGATGGGGGTTCCATGCAACTGGGATTTTTTTCTATAACAATTATTCTTGTCCAGACAACACAACTAATTCTGATCATGTCTCACTTTCCAGACTGTTCACCTCCATTAAAAGTGACTTGTGTTTGTTTGGGTTTTTTTAAAGGTTTTTTTTTTCCTATAATTCATATAATCAACCCCCTGATTCTAGCAGTGTATAAAGCTCATGGAGCCACATAAGACAACCTTATTTGGCTGTGCAGTGTTATTCAGCACCTTGGCTGCACTCCTATGCTCCTGTCATAGGGGCATGAATATTCATTTGCCAGTCATCATGATCCTTCACATCCCCTTTTCCGTAGGTGGCAAAGTGAAGTGCAGAAAGCAGTCTCTCAGTTTGCCCAAGCCTATGATAAGTTGTTAATATGAGAAAACAGAATTCACACATTCTAATTTTTAGCACCATGCTCCAAGTACTCATAAATATACACAAAAAACAGTTGATGGGGGAAACATAATAGTAAGTCCTGTGAGAAGGGAAATTTTTTGCCAGACAGTAGTCAAATCTCTAGTGGAGTAATTGCCTACTACTGAAGAACTTAATTCCAGATTAACACCTAGCAATGGATGTTGTTATACAGCTTTTCTAGAAGTACAAATACCAGATTCTGCCAGTTCCAGCTTAAGTACAGAAGCAGAGTTAGTGTCAGACCAAAGCTGCCTTTGCCATAATTCTGTACAACTGGAGTTTGTTTGATGCTGAAAAGAAGAAAAACAAACAGAAACCCCAAACCAAGAAACCCTAAGCTAACAAAAAGTTTATTTCCTGAAGAAGAGCAAAAATAGACTGCAGCTGATCCCTGCTAATTACTCCTGTTGAAAGCCTGGGGTTTTGAAGTTACTTTTTAAAAAATGGCTTTGCTGAGGGAAAACTCTACCACGTTCTGCTGGGTGATGGGGAAGCCCAGATTTATGCATGCTGCGTTTTGGACCTCACCCAAACGATCTGTTTCTCATCCTTATTTACTTCATTATGTGACTCAACGCATTACACACTTCAGACTCAAATTGTGTCCAAGAGAAAGAGTTTCCACCATGACAAGGCATACTGGGATGGAGTTCTATTATGCATCACACTCCTAGAAGGGCTTTCGTCCTACTCAAGTGTGAGTAATAATTTGTAAGTGAGACCTTGGTATTCCCTTGGAGTGACTGGGCTGAGCTTGTAGTTCAGGATGAATCACTTGTACAGTAGGTACATTGAGGAGGAGGCACACTGTACTGTCACTGATTCTTATTTTGTAGCTGGAGCATGTATTTTCCACTCGTTCAATTTGCTTCATCAGCGTCAATTCAGTCTTCCAGCAAACCACACTCTCGTCAAAAGTCATTGTGGGAAGAAGAGACTGAGCAAGCATGGCTGCTCATTTCCTTCAGGGCAAATTGCCTCATATTAACCTTCAGAGGAGCTCTAACAAAGAAAACTAGAGATCTCGTCACGTCTTAGTGAGAAGGTCATAACACCTGCTCTGTGGTGGTGACTGCACCAAGCTCCACTAGCTTCTAGATGACTCCAAGCAATGGTTTCAATAACCTTCTCTGCGACTCTTCTACTCACCTCTCCTGAATTCCATCTGTTTCCAGTTGGGAGACCAGTAGTTCTTGAGATCAATAAGCTGAAAAAACCCAGTAGCCAGAGAGATTCTGTTTTCAAAATTAAATTGGCTGAATTGAATGAGCTCAGAGCTGGCTGACATTCTTTCCAAACTCAATTTCCACTGTAGCAGCTGAGCCGACTTCTTTGGAACTTACCTTCAAAGGCTGCATCACCAATTCTCTTAGTCGACCCTTTCTGTATTAGAAGGGCCACAGAGCCAGGATTTGGGCCAAAAATTATAACTAATAAAATTCTCTTCAAGGACTGTATCCAGTAACAAAGGATTATAACAAGATGGGGTCTGGAAAGAAATCAGTTACCACTGTCAAGCAACACGCATCTGTTCCGTTGTGAACCTACATCATGTGTTCACATATATGACAGCTTAAAAATAATTATGACCACTATATTTAAAAGAAAACACAGAGCAATTGGAAGCCCATTTGTAATCTGAATCTCAATTTGTTTTGAAGGTTCAAATGTCTGGAAGCTGTTACAGAGAAAAAGAAAAAGCTCATATATAAATGTTCACACGTCTGATTGAGGCCAGGAACAAAGAAAGAGACTTACAAGTTGTGATGTTGAACATAGAAATGGCTACAAGTTTCATGGACAGGATTCTATAACTTCTTCCCAGTGAGGGTGACAGAGCACTGGAGGGGGCTGCCCAGGAGGTTTGTGGAGTCTCCTTCTCTGGAGAGGTTTGGAGCCCACCTGGACATGCTCCGGTGTAGCTTGATCTGGGGCATCCTCCTGTGGCAGGGGGACTGGCCTGGATGATCTTTCGAGGTCCCTTCCAATCCCTGATGATCTGTGATTCTATGTGATTCTGCGACTGAAAACACTGAACCAAGAACCTAAGAACTATGAACTGTCATCAGCAGAGAGTTAAGTGGGATCCAAACTAATCACCACAGCACATGAAAACCTCTCATGTTAGAGCCGTGAAACGAGTCGTAGGAATACGATGAACTTACTGATTGTGTCTACATTGCTAAAATGAAGGCTGAGTATTGAAACTTTAATTTCCTTATGTTTAACTATTATCTCTCTATCTGTCTCTGTGCTAGATCTCTCCACGTTGATTTCTCTAATATCTATCTGCCTCAAGGTGTCTAGCTCTTGGCAGCAAGACAGCATCTTGGCATTCTTTTTTGTGTGCCAGTAGAGCTGCTGTGATTAGTGCAAGCAGTGGTTTTAAGTGAAATGCATCACCTGTGAAGGGTTTGTGTACATGACTTTATCACAACTCATTCAAGCACCTGGCTTCAAAAAAGATTAGTTCATCTCTTTCTCATCAAAGCCATATTTAAGTGATCTTGCACCTTATTCTGCCACACCAGATGCTGGTGGTAGCGAAGGGCAACGAAGATGATGAAGGAGGTGGAGCACCTCCCTTATGAGGAGAGGCTGAGGGAGCTGGGTCTCTTGAGCTTGGAGGATACTGAGGGGTGACCTCATTAATGTCTACAAATATTTGAGGGGTGGGTGTCAGAAGGATGGAGCCGGGCTGTTCTCGGTGTCATGTAGTGATAGGACAAGGGGCAATGGGTGTGAGCTGGAACATAGAAGGTTCCACATCAACCTGAGAAGGAAATTCTTCTCATTGAGGGTGACAGAGCACTGGAACAGGCTGCCCAGGGGGGTTGTGGAGTCTCCTTCTCTGGAGATGTTCAAGACCCGCCAGGATGTGTTCCTGTGTGACTTGGTCTAGGTGATCCTGCTGTGTCAGGGGGATTGGAGTAGATGATCTTTCAAGGTCCCTTCTAGTCCATAATGATTCTGTGATTCTATGATCCTATGATTTCACATGCTGAGCACGCACAGTGAAAACAACACAATACATGAGGCAAAAGGGATGTGCATATAGTTGGTGTAGGATCTGTAAGCATAGGACAGAGAAACTAGACAAAGGGAAAGATATGCTGATGTCATTCTAGATTTACAAAGGAGAAGTTTTCCAGAGAGTTCCTTGTACCTGGAATGCCATAAGATAGGTGAGAACGAGCCGAAACACCAGGTCTTGACAGTCCTTCAGTGGCAGGAAATTTGTCACAGGCTCTGCAGTGTGATGACTTCAGGGAAAGGTCTTCATGGTTTACATCCTCTCCAGCATAGATGAATTTATCTGCTCTACTTCTTCGTGGACCAAGGTGCAGAGCTGGACACTCTATGGCTTAGGTCCTGTAGAGAGAAGAGCAGAACCCTGGCAGTGGAGTTGTAGATATTTCTTCACTCAGAGTCTAATACTGCAAGACAGGTGAACATCACTCTCTTTCCACCTGTGCCTGCTCCCAGGAAGAGGCAGGAAACCTGAGCACGTGCAGGTAGCCCCTGATACCTTGTAAATGACATTTGATATCCTTTTCACAGGAGACTTTTCAGGGCAACTGACATTTTAGTTGACGTGTCTGTCTCGAGTAGTAGCAGGTGTCAGTAGAACATCTCTGCTCTTTATGCTGAAGCCAGTTGATGCTGTAGCTGTGATAGTCCACCAAAATCCTAGCACAGCTACGCAGAAGACTTCCCTTGATTGCAGCTCTTCTTACTCACAGGACTCTTTCCAGGGTAAGCAGGGAAACCTTTCTTTACTTTATCTTCGTTTGCTCAAGGAACTGAAATCATCCAGGACTGGGTCACATGCTGTTTGTAGAGGCCCTGACTGCGGCAGAGCAAATTCTGTGAGATCCTTTATTCAGAGTGTCCTCCAGTTGGGCAAAGCTCTGGAATTCAGGTGACCACAGGAAGCAGCTGAGAGGATTTCCAGCCTGACCATATCAACCGTCTCACCACAAGAACTTCCTATTTTGGCTGAGCCCCTTCAATCAATTTGAGGCTGCTCTGTAGATCAATAGGAGGGAGTTTAAGGATGGCTTGTTCTCCTTAGACTTGTGAAGTGGTTCTTGTGCCCTGGCTTCTCTTTCTCATGGTAGAGCTACTTCTCTTCGCCTTAAGGATTTAAATCATTGCTAATTTTTGCAAAGTGAAGCAGAAAGTAAAAGTTATACATAAAATTGAGTATTGTTTCCTGAAAAGTTAGTAGCAAAGTAGCCAGCATGAAACAGAACAGAGAAATGCTTATGAGACAAAAGACACAGCAAGTATGAGAAAAGGGATGGCTTCAGGTAAGCTACACCTGAATAACAACACAACACCCAAAATGCACATATCAAATACATTCCTAAGTTCTATTGAAATGCAAATTCAAAACTTACAGTGTCAGAGCAAATATGCTATTAAAATAAGGGGAAATTAAGAAAAATACCACAAAGCACTATTTGCTTTCATGTAGCAAAGCAGATTCATTTTCCTAGAGACAAAACAAGAGTCACAGTACAAAGCCATCAGTGTCTCATGAAAATAAGCTAGTGAAAGCTACCTCAGTAACTTTGCATTCACAGTTCTCTAGAGGTGTGGGTAAATGAATGACTTCAGTTACTGGGAAATAATATTTGCATTAGATAGCTTAGCATTTGGATAGGGCCAAGGAGTGCATCTTGCCTGTATCAGATCACTGCATCCTATCTCAGAAATAACTACGAATTTGTTGGGTTGCTTTCACAGAGAGGCTCTTCTTTTTCAAATGGCAGTATGGCAGAACAAATGTTTAATTGTTTTCTGTAGCCCAGGATCTTTTAATCTCAAACTGGGCACAGACATACAACACTGCTTAGTGGGGGGAAAACAGAGATTTGTTTGATTGAAATAAATGTTTGATCTCTAACAGGACATGTAGACTACCTGGAATACAGTGACCATCTTGTTCAAAATTTATGCATATTAGCATTAGCTAATTTGGTTGATTCGTAAGATTTTTGAGGTGGGAACTTTTTTTCCTTCAGCTGCTTATTAGAAAATCTAGGACTAAAAAGACTAAACCATGAAACTGGTGAAACCCCCATTTTATTTACTTTCCTTACATTAGAGTAGGTCGTTAAACCATGGGACTAATATCCTTCCTGCAGCACAGGGGAAGGATATTAACATGGAGACCTGATGTTGGTTTAGTTCTTTTAATATACCTACCCACACAGACAGTGTTGGAAATGAAAATATAGTCCTTCCTTGGCGACTGGCTTCCAAAACCTGCAGTGAAGGTTACTATCCAGGAAAGGGTATTCATTCAGAGGGGGCCTAGCTGCTTAATGACTATGAGCCAAAGCCTACTGCACGGGACACATCAGTTCCTGATAAGTCCCAGAGGCAAAACCTATAGCTAAGGACATCTTAATGGGCTGCTTAACGTGAAAATGGGCTTCCCAAACCTAAGACAGGTGAAGAGCAGAATCAACATTCCAACTTCACTTCCTGGTTTCACATTAACCAGGTGTACGGACTTGTATGAAAATAATTTGAGGCTCTATCATAAAATACATTGTAAGAATTACTGTGATAAATACAATTTTATCTTAAAAGCAACAGTGCTAAGCAGTGGGAACTGCTTGGGTCATTAAGGCCCAAAAGTAGTCCAACCCACTTACACTAATGTACTTTATGTGAGGATCAGTTATGACACTTGAAATGGACACAAGAGAAAGATGCAGAGGTAAGAGAGTTTGCATTCAGCTGTCTAGCAAGCACTTTAGTATTTTAATTATTTCTTTCTTTCTCAGGTGTGCTACACGTCCCTTTGCTCAACGTTGTTTGCATGAAGATGCTTTGAAAAGTAAGTGTGAGTCGTTCCATGAGAACACTTCCATGAAGAAGATCCTCCTTGCACAACAAAATCTACATTAGGAGCCCTTTCCTCGTTCTGGTCCCATCACAGAGCTTTTAAAACTGGTGGAACAAGAGCTGTGTTCTGTTATTCCCAGGACACACCTTCCCAGACAGTTTACCGCTCTCTCATGTGGCTCTCACCATCCCCTTGTGCCCCAGGCTGGCCCCACAGCACAGCTCTTTTGTTTCCCCTACTTTTGTCCAACAAAGCCAAACTGACTTGTCGGTTTCAGGCCAAAACCTTCATGTGAGATCACTTCAGCTGACAGAAAGGCTTTGCTCCTTTGCCTCAAACGGACCGGCTAATTTTTATTCTGGCAAATGATCACACCTGTGGCGTTTCAGAAGGATTTGTTTAGGTTTGATGATGTTACCACAGGTCACAATCTGCCTTAGAAAGAGAGGCTGGAAGAGAATTAAAGGTGTGGAGCGGCCGTTCTGATTCCCTCGCATAACCACAGAGACAAGTTGTTCTCCAAAACCAGCTTTGTTTCTGAAAACAACGTTTGTCATCAAGAAAACAGCTGCTGAGAAATGCAGTATTGCCTTCTGGGTCACTGGGTATTTGCTGGATTTCCTCTCAGTGAAGATAACTTTGGAAAATACCGGGTGCGAGGCATAGCTAAAGCTGAAAGTGAATAGAAAAACCTAAAAAATATCTCCAATTTGACAAGGAAAACAAGCTCTGGAGGCCCCACTAGGGTAATATGTGCTGTTTATTTGCTAGCACTTAGCATAGGGAAAGTTATGGGAAAGACTTGGTCTAGGTGATCCTGCTGTTGCAGGGCCATTGGACTAGATGATCTTTCGAGGTCTCTTCCAATCCATAATGATTCTATGATAACAAAGTATTAGTATCATAGAATCATAGAATCATGGAATCATAGAATCATGGAATCATGGAATCATAGAATCATGGAATCATAGAAACATAGAAACATAGAATCATAGAATCATGGAATCATAGAATCATAGAATCATGGAATCATAGAATCATAGAATCATAGAATCATGGAATCATAGAATCATAGAATCATAGAATCATGGAATCATGGAATCATAGAATCATAGAATCATAGATTGGAAAGACCTCCAAAGACCATCTAGTCCAATCCCCCTGCCAGAGCAGGCTCACCTCACTGGAGAAGCCCTGGAATCAGGTAAAGAAGTCATACGTTAGACTTCAAAAACATCATGAGATGGATGAGATGTATTTAAATGATACTGACAGAGATTCATTGCATTATAGTAATGGCTCCTGGAGTGGCATTTTGTGTGTGGTGTAGTTACAAAATCTCTTCTCCAAATATTTGTGCTAATCTGATGAGCATATTTTATGAAAGTCCACAATTACCTTACCCACCATGGTTTACCCTGCTTCCCTTAAATAAGGTTGTTCTGTCGTAATCAGTTGACAAACCCTTCGTCCTACATATGTGGATATAAATATCCCTTTTATTTTACAGCAAGCTCTCACAATTACTTGGGAAACGCTTGGCTGTCTTTGCAGCTTTGCATAGTTGGAAGGAAGGAAGACTTTCCCTATAACCCAATCACACTTTCCTTTCTTTTCTCATTTACACTTCCATACACTGGCAATTGCATTTCCAGCTAAAATCAGACATATAGGACCCTCCTATAAGTGTATAAGTGAATAAGACAGACCATAAGTGTCTTGCGGGGTGTTCCTGGTGCTATGTCTGCATTCCTTTATTTTAATGTGAAGGCTACGCGGACCACAGCCAAGAGACCACATTACACCAAAGTCCCTGCATGGCTGCCACATCATCTAAGCCAATGACTGAAATACAATTAAAGTCATTTTTTTCCTTTCTGTGGGACTGCAGCAGACAGGGAGTGCAGCTGTTGTAATCTGGTTTATGGGCCATTATTCCCACCTTGCTTAACTCTTACTGGTGCATTTTTAAATCAAAACAGTAGACCTTTTTTCCAAGTGCCTAATGGCAGTTGTATGCTCCAGATTCCACATAATAACTTTCCTTCTTTATAGAGTGTCATGTTCAGGGTTATTTTCAAAATAAGTAGAAACTAAGGTGACTGGATTCTGCCCTCCATTATAGTAAATCTGGAATGGATCTAATGAGTTGATGGAGAGGAAGTTGTCCATGAGGAGGACATCAGACTCACTGTCAGGAGGCCAGAGTAAGCATATACTCAGACGTATATAAACACTCTCTCCAGAACCTACTTGTTTGCATTTCATGGATTTTCTGTCAGTGTTTCCGTGGGTCCTCTTATGGGAACACTGACATTATTTTGCCAGACTGCT
The DNA here is from genome assembly GCA_013400115.1 of Rhinopomastus cyanomelas. NCBI lineage: Eukaryota > Metazoa > Chordata > Aves > Bucerotiformes > Rhinopomastidae > Rhinopomastus > Rhinopomastus cyanomelas. The sequence continues at coordinate 189,228 of VXBP01003693.1, forward strand.
GTTATAGCTTGATAAATGAGAGAAGAATATATCCTTTGGTCTTCACATTGTGCCTGAATTACACTGTTCTTTCCTGGACAAGCATTAATAGAAAAATAAAAAAAAAATTCTAACCACAATTCTACCCTCTAGTAATGAAACGTGGAGACTTGTGCATAGCATTTCCTCAAGCTTTTAATGCTGAACCAGCTGTGGATCACCCTTGACACTGGTGGAGGAGTCATGTGGTAAATATTAGTTGCCAAGGCTAAATGACTTTTTATTTATTCCCTACTGTTTTTTTCTATTGATCATTAAATTTGGTTACATAGAATAGAAATCATTGTCTGATGGAAGGATCAAAATTCAAAGGTAGTTAGCTAATGATGCATTCCTTTTGGCCTGGACACACACTGATTTCCTCTCCTTGTATGCGCTGTGTTGCATTTGTTACGCACGCGATCTTCTGCGTGCAAAGCAGTCGCTATACCAGTTTAGAAACTATAGGTTCTATAACTGTAAATAATAGATGGCACAAAGAATGAGATTTATCTTCAGTTTAGCACAGGAAGCTGTGTTGTGGAAGAGACATTAATGGGTATATTAATGAGTGCTGATGTCTGAAGTAATCCTGATGATTTATGGCTTCTCTGCAAATTAGGATCCAGGTGGAGTGGATCTGGTTGTGCAGTGCAATACAAGTCACACAGATCGGGTCCTAGAGCTCAGTCACATGGAATAGTATCAGACCTGCTGGTTGCTCGTTTGAGCTTAGAGGCCACTTTTAAACTAAGAAACTATGCACCTAAGCAGAGACAAGCAAAATGTGTTGTGTTCAGAACGTATTATGACATCACAGAATCACAGAATATTAGGGATTGGGAGGGACCTTGAAAGATCATCCAGTCCAATCCCCCTGCCACAGCAGGACCACCTAGACCAAGTCCAGGCAGGTTTTAAACATCTCCAGAGAAGGAGACTCCACAACCCCCCTGGGCAGCCCCTCCATTGCCTCATCACCCACATTGGGAAGAAGCTACAGAATCACAGAATCAATCAGGATTGGAAGGGACCACAGGATCATCCAGTTCCAACCCCCTACCATGGGCAGGGACACCCCACCCTAGATCAGGCTGGCCTTAAACACCTCCAAGAATGGGGCCTCCACCACCCCTGGGCAACCCATTGCAGGCTCTCACCACTCTCACGGTGGAGATCTTCCTCCTCACATCCAGTCTAAATCGACACGCTCAACACTGTGTGAACAAACACACAGAATTCATGTAAAGTCCCTGTTGTCCATGTACAGTTCTGTTCCCTAATATCTGCGTCGTCATTCAAGTGAAAGGCATAAATTGAAACTCTTGTCTGATGTAAACTTTTAACCTTGAGGATTTTTGTCATTTTGGTTATTCTAACTGAAACATTAAAAAAAAAAAAAGCAGTGTTTTATATCAGCTCTGTGTTCCACACTTTTCTGACTTCTCGTCTATGAGTACTTTGTCTCAGTTTTGTTCAGCCAGCCAGGCACCTCTGAATTAATATTTGTTGGTGTTCTAGTTAATGAGAAAGGATTGAGGTGGTCAGTTTAGACTTCTAATGTGCTTTCATCTACAGAATTTTGTGACTTTTCTCACGATAACAGCCTAACTGAACATTGCAATAATATCTGTAGGACTTTGCAAGACCTCTAGAAGCATTTACTTCCTGCCATGACTATAAGGATCATAGTCAATTCCCTGTTCTTACAGCTTAAACAGTACCAGGAAATGTTCTCAGGCTCTGAAATTCATTTATCTTCTAAATAGTTGAAAATTGAGTTGTGCCAAGAAAAGTTCCCAGACAATCTCTTAATGTTGTCTGGGAACTAGTACAGAGCAAAAAACATTCCGCTGGGCAGTCTATATCCAGCTCCTATGGCTCTGGCACGTGGAGAGTTTGGCTGGGTGAATGTGGGCTATTCAGTGCAAGCTGGACTCTGATGTCAAACATTATTGAGCAAACGCTGGCTATTAGTACTGATGACAAATTATCTGAGGCTGTTCATGCTCTCATTTCCCACAGGACAGCCTTTTAAATGTAAAGCAAAGCTGGGCTGGCTTTGCTTGTGTGGTGTCCATTTGCTATGTCTTTCCTGTGAATATCTTTGACATTTTTAACTATTCTTCAAGAAACACCTGAATTTCACAGACTATACCTCAACAAGTAATATTTACCTTTTATTTTTCACTTTGTATGCCAGTTATGTCTGCTCGTGGGTCTCAGCTTATGAACAGTGCTAGTTCTTTAACATTTTTATTAACACAGGATAATAGGATGAGTCGGGTGGAAAGGGATCTCGAGAGGTCTCTGGTACAACTTCCTGCTCAAGGTAGGAGGAGCTTTGAGATCAGATCAAGTTGGGCCTTGAAAACTTCCAAGGACAGAGGTGGCACAACCTCTCTAGACAACCTGCTAGTACAAATCTTACCAATTGAAATACAGTAGAATTTCACATTTCAGTCAAAAACTCAGAGAGAATCACAAGAATTCCAAATTGTTGATTGAGAATAAAAATTCTGCTGTTTAGAAGAATCTGCCTGTTCTGTTCTCTTTTGTATAATCCATTTCTAAGCTATGTATCACACACCTTCAGGAAGTTAACAAAGGTCATTAATTCTACGTCCACCTTCTCAAGAAAGTAAGTTCACTTTTTCTGTCCCATTCCTAGTGCGTGTAAGAGGAGAGAGAGGGATTATCTTCACATGTTGTTAGATGCAGAGGGGAACACAGTGACCAAGGATCAAGGGAAAGCTGAGGTGCTTAATGCCTTCTTTGCCTCAGCATTTAACAGTAAGTCTACTGGCAGTTCCCTGGGTGCACAGCTCCCTGAGGTGGAAGATAGGGATGAGAAACAGAATAGGCCCTTCATAATTCAGGAGGAAATGGTTATGAACCTACTTCATGAGCTGGACACTCATAAATCTATGGGGCCAGATGGATTACACCCCAGAGTGCTGAGGGAGCTGGCAGATGTGGTTGCCAAGCCACTCTCCATACTCTTTCAATAGTCTTGGTTAACCAGGGTTGTCCCAATGGACTGGAGTCTGGCAGATGTGATGCCCATCTTCAAGAAGGGCCAGAAAGAGGATCCTGGAAACTACAAGCCTGTCAGTCTCACCTCAGTGCCAGGGAAGGTTATGGATGAGATCATCTTAAGAAAAATCATGAGGCAATTACAGGTCAACCAGGCAATCAGGCCCAGTCAGCAGGGGTTCATGAAAGGCAGGTCCTGCTTGACAAACCTGATCTCATTCTGTGATGAGGTCACCTGCTTAGTGGGTGAGGGAAAGCCTGTCGGTGTAGTCTGTCTGGATTTCAGTGAGGCCTTTGGCACTGCCTCCCACAACATCCTCATCAATAAGCTGGACAGGCACGTACTCTGCTGGGCGGAACCATGGCTGGATGGCCGAGCCCAAAGGGTTGTGGTCAATGGAGCTAAATCCAGTTGGAGGTCCATCACGAGTGGTGACCCCAGGGCTCAGTACTGGGGCTACTCCTGTTCAACATCTTCATCAGTTACCTTCATGTGAGGATTGAGCCCACCCTCACTAAGTTTGCAGACAACACCAAGGTGGGAGGGAGTGTCGATGTGCTGGAGGTAGTGAGGCTATTCAGGGGGATCTTGACAGACTGAGGGGCTGAGGGTAACTGTGTGGGTTTCAATAGTGTCAAGTGCTGGGTCTGGCATTTTGGTCAGAACAGTCCCCTGCAGGGGGCTTGGGGCAGAGTGGCTGGAGAGCAGTCTGGCAGAAAAGGACCTGGGGGTTCTAATTGACAGGTGGCTCCACATGAGCCAGTAGTGTGCCCAAGTAGCCAAGAAGACCAATGGCATCCTGGTTTGTATTAGAAACTGTGTGTCCAGCAGGAGTAGGGAGGAGATGGTCCCCCTGTACTCAACCCTGGGGAGGTCGCACCTTGAGTACTGGGACAGTTTTGGGCACCTCAGTCCAAGGGAGACATTGAGGGGCTGGAGCAAGTGCAGTAAAGGACAACAAAGCTGGTGAAGGGCCTGGAAAATAAATCTTATGAGGAGAGATTGAGGCTGTTTAATTTGAGGAAGAGGAGGCTAAGGGGAGACCTCATTGGTCTGTACAACTACCTGAAAGGACATTGTAGAGATGTTGGTGCTGGGCTCTTCTCACAGGTAATTAATTAATGACAGAACCAGAGGGAAGGGCTTCAAGCTTCAACAGGGGAGGGTTAGATTAGACACCAGGAAAAGGTTCCTCATGGAGAGAGTGGTCAGGCACTGGAATGGGCTGCCCCGGATGGTGATTGAGTCACCAACTCTGGATGTGTTTAAAAGTCACTCAGATGTGGTGTTGGGGGATATGGTTTAGGAGTGAACTCATAGACTAGAATTGATGGTTGGACTCGATGATCCCAAGGGTCTTTTCCAACCTGAATGATTCTATGCTTCTATGGTTTGAGGCTTTCTTCTCAGTACTGGGTAGAGTTCCTAAGCCATGGTTTTATTACAAAGTCATATTCTAGAAAGAACATGCAGTTCAAATAACTCCTGATAGGAGCAACAACAATTTTCCCAACAGTATCAAAAGTCTATCTATTGAAAACCTATATTTTCTGTGGGTCTGAACCAAATACTATGAATTTCAGCAACACAGGGGTTAATCACAGTCTTGATTCAGCCTAGAGTTAAAGTATATTTGTAGTTGAAATGTGACTGGAGTGATATGCTGGCTCAGCTGAGTATATGGGGTATTTATATGGGCTTTGGGAGAGCACAAAGGTTACAGTTGTGCGGCAGTAGAAGCTGAGAGTGATTCAGTAAAGTAGTTAGCAAAACTGGACAGGTTAGTGAATCCGTGTGGAACACTTAGTGGAGCTATTTTAACTTCTGTGTGAAGTAATCCCACTCCAATAACTTGATTAAAACTCCAAAAATACATTTGCTAGGAAAGGATATCAACATTTTAATCTACTTTGTGCTGATAAAGAGAGGGAGAGGGGAGAGGTTAATTTGGATGGAAAAAGATGGAGGTGAAACAAAAATCTCTTTGTCTCAAGAAATATTGCACCTGCATTAAGTTCACTGCTGACTCCTTCGTCGAAATTTGATTTTTTCCCTTCTCCTCCCTCCCTTCATTATTTTCAGCACTGAGGAATGTGAGGCATGTAACCCACCTTGCTTGCCACTGACATTTCTTAAACTGTGAAAAATAATAGACCTTCCTCACCTAAGTCACCACTGGCGAGCCACTCCAGCAACGCACCTGTGCCGTGTAATGCTGCATTATACTGTCTGGGGCTTCATATTTATGTGACAGACTCGAGCGATACATTTCTTCTTCATCTAAAACCTATGGCTGGGGTTCCTATTCGAACTAGGAAGGTGCTTCCAGAACGTGTTGTGGTTTCCATGCAATGAACCAGTAGAAAAAGAAATCTTTTAATATACGACAGAGGACAAGGTGAAAATTCTGTGGTATCCCCATCCTCCAAAGGAATCAGTAATACCTTAAGCACACTGCCCAGAAACTCGATTTTCTGGGATGTACTTTTCTCTTTAGTTTTACAGTTGAATATTCAAGACTAAGATCAGATCAGATAGACATCTGAGGTCCCCACTGGTAGTTTGATATCTGTGGAAACCCACAAAAGTAGAAAACAGAACGTCCATCTTGGCTGGTCTGGTAGCCCTAAAAACCACTACAGGTTGCATAGACAAGGGGGTACACGAAGTTGAGTAGAAAGCCTTTATACACGTTGTGTGACTATGAGAATTCAGTAGATTACACAACCCTGCAGTAGGTGAACATGCACTCTACCTTTTCCTATTTTTTTCAGACCCGTTAGGCAGGTCTTCACTTTGCAATCCCTCAACTGGCAACAGCCTGAGAGGGTTTATCTCCTAGTACCACCCGCTGCTGATGTACCAGCCAGATACTGAAAGGAGCCTAGCAACGTGAGCGTGGCTAGCTTGCTTCCAAATTGGATCTAGTTCAGTCAAGTGGGAGTGGGAGGGCCTGTACGTAAGAGTAGCTATCAATATTTCCATCTCAATCTTGCGAGGAATTTCAAACACTCAGTCCTGAGCCTGGTTTTATTCATTTTGTGCAATAAACAACACCTATGGGATAGCGTGGATACTAATGGCTTTCCCAGCCGACGGCCAGGCCACCGCGGTTGCGCGCGCTTCATGGTCTGTGGTCAGAATTTAAAATAAATTAGTGAAAACTGGGAAAATGTTCACGTGTAGCGCTCTGGAATTTTGAAAAGACCATAAAATAGATTCCTGGTTTTGGAAGCAAAAACCCCACAATGCTGCCCAGCAGGTAAAATTGGTAAAATAACATCAGAACACATACTTAAGATGAACACCAAACTCAACATGGACCAAAACACTTGTGCACTTTGCATAACATATTAGAAATAATAATAATTCCAGTTCTAGTCCATCCTAAAATATTCGGCTGAGATGACAGAATTTGTAGAATCAAGTTTGAGATGCTTTACAGACAGAATCAGTTAGGTCTTGCAGGAACACAGGTCGATATGATGTTTGTTTCATGACTGGTTAAACTTGTTTTCTCGTTTTAAATGACACAGTGCAAGTCTAATATTTGATTCCTCATAAACCTGTGGCAATTGCCATTACTTGTGGAAATATCTTCTTTTCATATTGGTGAGATCCCCTATCTACTCGCCTTTAAATTGACTGGTTAGCTATCAATATCTTTCACTTTCTTGTTTCTATATATAGAAACAGTTGAAACACAATCTCTCTTCAACTCTCCAGCATTTCCAATTTTCCAAGACTTTTTTGAAAACTTCAGTGAAGTTCTAGAGATACTCTTCCAGATGCTTTAAACATCCAAGGTGTGAATTTTACAGTCTTACAACTTCAAATGTCTAAATTTAGAGCCTGATATTTAATGTTCTGATGAAATGGAAAAAAATTCGTGAATGTCCCTAGTGACAGGAATGTGTTACCTGTGTTTTCCTTTTGAGTCCTTAAGACTTAGGTTTAGGTTTTCTCCTAACTTTTTACTTTTAATTCTGCTTTTTTGTAAGTACTGATGAATTTTTAAACAAACTTAATACTGCTAAGAGAACAAAAATTATAAGGAAGAGTCATATAATTGCTCTTCATTTGAGATGTTTAAGACACTCCTGGATGTGTTCCTGTGTGACTTGGTCTAGGTGATCCTGCTGTGGCAGGGGGGTTGGACTGGATGAACTTTCAAGGTCCCTTCCAATCCCTAATGATTCTATGAATCCATGATTCTTACATAGGCAGCAGATAAATTCGTGATCTGAGCTCCACTCCCACTGAAACACACAGATCTGTTTCACCAAGGTGCACACAGGACAAAGGACCTGCAGCCATCTCACGAAAGGCTAAGTGTGGATGCTGTGGAATGTGTGTCTATTCCAACAACTTAAACATTACTATGAAGTCACTGTAAGCCACCACTACTTCTGAAAAATATCATGAAATGACATGAAAAACATCAGCAAAATCCAACTGTCTCTAGTACAACTCTCCTGTCAGTAAAACATGAAATTTAAATGATGCACTGGGAGCATGACCATTCCCAAAACACTTCTGTCACAAACTTGAAGTCAACACACTAAAAGGGGCCTCTTACTGGAGCTATAAGAATTGCTTGAAGTACCAACAGCCTTTAACAACATCCTCTTGTTGACCAGCAGTCAGTATTAGACTGAAAGAAGAGGATCTGCCCTTAAAAACATGGTAGTCAATTCTTACCTGAAATGAAGATGGAAGAAGAATGTGTGTCCTCAGTAAACAAGAGTATATTTGAGAGGTAGCTACTTGTCTGCAGAGAGAACCCTGAGTCTTAGCTAGTGGCAGAGATGTTCACCATGAACCTACACAGTAAAGATTTCTTTAATCCCAGGAAATTGAGTTTCTGTCTCAAATGCTTTAGACCAGCTGACAACTTTATTGACGCTGTAAAGACCTCTGTTAGGGCTGGGGTCACCAAACCTGCCTCATTTGTTAACGCACCATGGCTTCACGCACTCATTCCAAAGGACACAAACAAGCAGCATATCCCATGCTCCTGCTTGTAGATAACAAAGATGAAAAAATGCTTCTCATTGCCTCCCCCTTCTTCTCTTTCCTGAAACTTTTAAAAAGTCCACATAATTGTGGACCTATAGGAACCATGTGGTTGTCTTAATTGCAATGAGATGAATATTTCCAGTTTGAGAAGTAGTTATGATTTTCCTCCTTAGAGCAGGGTGTTGTGGGATGCTCCTGAATGAGAAGCCTCAAGCTAGAGTAACGTTAAATCTTTCTAGTTCATTTCTCCTGTAGCTACAGCAAACTTCATGTCACCAGGATGCATGAGGAACTAACCAATTCTGTGAAACATTTCATAGAATCATAGAATGATTACGGATTGGAAGGGACCTTGAAAGATCATCTAGTCCAATCCGCCTGCAACAGCAGGATCACCTAAACCAAGTCACACAGGAACCTGTCCAGTCGGGTCTTGAACATCTCCAGTGAAGGAGACTCCACAACCCCCTGGGCAGCCTGTTCCAGTGCTCTGTCACCCTCACCATGAAGAAGTTCCTTCTCAGGTTGATGTGGAACCTTTTATGTTCCAGCTTACACCCATTGCCCCTTGTCCTATCACTACATGACACCGAGAACAGCCCAGTGCCATCCTCCTGACACCCACCCCCCTCAAATATTTGTAGACATTAATGACGTCACCCCTCAGTCTCCTCCAAGCTCAAGAGACCCAGCTCCCTCAGCCTCTCCTCGTATGGGAGGTGCTCCACCTCCTTCATCATCTCCATTGTCCTACTCTGGATCCTCTCCAGCAGCTCCACATCCCTCTTGAACTGAGGAGCCCACAACTGGACACAATACTCCAGGTATGGTCTCACCAGGGCAGAGTAGAGGGGGAGAAGAACCTCTCTGGATCTGCTAACCACCCCTCTTCTAATCCACCCCAGGATGCTGTTGGCCCTCTTGGCCACAAGAGCACATTGCTGGCTCATAGCCATCCTGCTCTCTCCTTCACTGTTTGAGTAATTTATTGTTCACTACAAACAACTAGGCAATAGAATTGGGTACCAAGTATGGAAAAACCCCAGATTGCTCAAATACATGTTTAGACCTCTCGTTTCTGTCAATTAGCACTACCTAAAATCCACATCTGCAGCGCGGGCAGAGACTACATGACTTTCAACAGAATAGTGGAAACTTCAGACAGCTGTGCATTGCTCCATTGAGAAAAACAGAGATTAGGAAAAAAATAGCTGCACCATATTATCTGAGAACATCTTCTCCAAAACACTAGAATCATTTTCGGGGGAAAATACCCACAAAACCCCCACAAAACCCATCCAAAAACAACCCCAAAAAACCCAACCAAAACCCAAGCAGGAAAGGAAACAAAATCCTTTCAGATTTCACGTTGATACTGCTCTAGTATCACAGTTTATATGTGCTTCATCAGGTTTCTTTCAACTATGAATTTCCTTGCATTCTCCTGCACCCTCTGCTTTACAGGGATTGTCTTCGACTGAAACAATCGCAAACACAAACACATGCTGGGTGATAAATGGGTTGAGAGTGGTGCTGAGGAGAAGGACTTGCAGTGTGTTGGTAGACAAGAAACTTGACATGAGCCAGAAACCCAACCGTATTTGAGACTGCATCAGTAGGATTGTGACCAGCAGGTCAAAGGAGGTGATTCTCCCCTTCCACTCTGTTCATGTGAGACCTCACCTGGAGTACTGCATCCAGTGCTGAATACAAGAAGGACGTGGACTTGTAGGAGTGAGTCCAGAGGAGAGCCACAAGGATGATCACAGGGCTGGAGCACCTCTGCTGTGAAGAGACAGGCTGAGGCAATAAGGGCTGTTCAGACTGACAAAGAGAAGGCTCCAGGGTGACCTTATAGCAACTTTCCAGTACCTGAAGAGGGACTACAGAAAGATGGAGAGGGACTTTTTGGAAGGGCATCTAGTGGTAGGACAAAGTTTTCAAGCTAAAAGAGGGTAGATTGTATCTTAGGAAGAAACTCCTCACTATAAAGGTGGTGAGATGCTGGAACGGGTTGCCCAAGCCAGTTGTCAATGCTTCCTCCCTGGAATCATTCAAGGCCATGTTGGATGGAGCCCTGGGCAACCTGGTAAGAGGTGTCCCTGCCTATGGCAGGGCTGTTGGAACTAGGTGATCTTAGAGCTCCTTTCCAACCTAAGCCATTCTATGATTCAATAGTTAGCACTTTCACTTGCTGTTGCTGACAAAGCATTTTTTCACTTCAAAATCAGTTATATTCAAAGCCAAGTCACAGAAATGTTAAAATAGAAGCCTATCAGTTGCAGGTAAGACACAAGAGACATTTCCTTATGTGGATGCATTTTCTGAGGTTAATAATATTCAGAGAAATCAGCAAGTTTTCAGAAGTTAGGCACTAGGAGAAAGGACTGGACTTGATGACCCTGGAGGTCCTTTCCAGCCATGATGATTCTATGATTCTATGATGGGTGTTATATTAATTAATTGGCGTTTCCAGACCCTTAAGAGAGTTTGGTGAGTTGATGGCAAGACATGGTGGTCTGAAATGGCACTGCCAGGGTCCATCAAATCATTTTTCACAGCATTTATGCTTCATCCATCATGTCAGAAATAGGACTAATCCCGCAGATTTAGGTTATACCAAGCAGCACTTGTCCCTGCTCCAAAGGCCAGAGTTCAATCAGGTTAGCTGAAGGATTGAGTTTCCAGTTTGATCTTATTCAGAAGTTGCAATTTGAGTGGGTTTCAACCCACAACTGAATCACAGATTCCTTCCAAGTTGCTACCACACTGGAAGCATCATGATTTGTTGGTGATAATGAAAAGTACATGGACTACAGACCGAGGACGTGATTACATATGAGAATCCTAGGGTGCATCCTGTCCCTGTCTGTAACCTCTGCTGTTTGGTTATTGCGTGGTTCTCGTTTTACTCCGAGTGGTTTTATTTTTACAATTAAGATTTTACTGTTTGAAAACCTTTTGCGAGGGAAATGTGTGATCTTTCCACTTGGCACAAAGTCTAAAAATACTAATATCTAGTCCTTTACATCCTGAAGTGCTAACAGTGGATACTCAGAAGGTTTCTCAAATCTGCTTAAGATTAGGTCTAAAAATAAATTGGAGTGAAAAGAATGTTTTTATGTGCTCAGATATTAGGACCAGCTTGAGCTGCAGATCATCTTGGCAGCCATTGCTGGACCTCCCTGGGGTCTAAGGAATTGNCCTCCCTGGAATCATTCAAGGCCATGTTGGATGGAGCCCTGGGCAACCTGGTAAGAGGTGTCCCTGCCTATGGCAGGGCTGTTGGAACTAGGTGATCTTAGAGCTCCTTTCCAACCTAAGCCATTCTATGATTCAATAGTTAGCACTTTCACTTGCTGTTGCTGACAAAGCATTTTTTCACTTCAAAATCAGTTATATTCAAAGCCAAGTCACAGAAATGTTAAAATAGAAGCCTATCAGTTGCAGGTAAGACACAAGAGACATTTCCTTATGTGGATGCATTTTCTGAGGTTAATAATATTCAGAGAAATCAGCAAGTTTTCAGAAGTTAGGCACTAGGAGAAAGGACTGGACTTGATGACCCTGGAGGTCCTTTCCAGCCATGATGATTCTATGATTCTATGATGGGTGTTATATTAATTAATTGGCGTTTCCAGACCCTTAAGAGAGTTTGGTGAGTTGATGGCAAGACATGGTGGTCTGAAATGGCACTGCCAGGGTCCATCAAATCATTTTTCACAGCATTTATGCTTCATCCATCATGTCAGAAATAGGACTAATCCCGCAGATTTAGGTTATACCAAGCAGCACTTGTCCCTGCTCCAAAGGCCAGAGTTCAATCAGGTTAGCTGAAGGATTGAGTTTCCAGTTTGATCTTATTCAGAAGTTGCAATTTGAGTGGGTTTCAACCCACAACTGAATCACAGATTCCTTCCAAGTTGCTACCACACTGGAAGCATCATGATTTGTTGGTGATAATGAAAAGTACATGGACTACAGACCGAGGACGTGATTACATATGAGAATCCTAGGGTGCATCCTGTCCCTGTCTGTAACCTCTGCTGTTTGGTTATTGCGTGGTTCTCGTTTTACTCCGAGTGGTTTTATTTTTACAATTAAGATTTTACTGTTTGAAAACCTTTTGCGAGGGAAATGTGTGATCTTTCCACTTGGCACAAAGTCTAAAAATACTAATATCTAGTCCTTTACATCCTGAAGTGCTAACAGTGGATACTCAGAAGGTTTCTCAAATCTGCTTAAGATTAGGTCTAAAAATAAATTGGAGTGAAAAGAATGTTTTTATGTGCTCAGATATTAGGACCAGCTTGAGCTGCAGATCATCTTGGCAGCCATTGCTGGACCTCCCTGGGGTCTAAGGAATTGCAAACTCCTTTCCAAATCCTTTCGGAAATTGCCAGTTTGATAGAATAACATTGCAGGAAACCGCTCAAATTTAACATATTTGCTGTTTCATGTTCTGCCAGAACAATGACAGGACACCAGATTAGGTCATGCTTTGAAAAAAAACCCCTGACAATAGATTCAAAAGCTGTGTTTTATTAGTTAAAGCGTATCTTTAATTTTTGAAATCGTGGAGCGAGAAGAATGTCTGCAATTCCCCGTACCATTTCTTTGCAGCTAGTTTCATTAAATGCAGCACAGACTTTCTGTTTCAAGGCATAAATCCTATTTACAGGAAAGAATGTTATCATGTAACTGGAAGGAATATTATTGATGTGTTTTATGACTGGTAGCATACGGAGAATGCACTGAGAAAAGAGATTTCACAGCAAGTATAGTTCTGCTACCAAAAGATTTGAAATTTAAGCAAAATGGATCTGGTTTTGAAGTTCCTATGTATGAATTACAAAGTCAATTATAAACTGTAGTCTGGTAACTTAATTTTGATTGTAACTTTGATTAGAATGCAAATGAAATTATTTGCAAATAATGTTGTAAATAAATGTCTAAAACTTGTCCGAATAAATTGCCAGTTTCTCCTACTTGAGGTTGCACTGAAATAGAATGAGGGAGCTGAAGGACATCATGTTCAGTAGGAGCGACATTCAGATGAGCCAGGGACAGGTAGTTGAGTGATATCTTTACAGATATAGATGAAGTGTGCTTTGTGTGCTGACATGACAAGAACTCGTAGTAAGGAAAAGAGGTTTTTTCTGTTCCTTGGCTTCTTAGAGATTAGTTGGGAAAGTCAAACTCAACTAATCACAGACCTGGATCTATGATTCCTGTCTAACATCTCTTTCTGGGGTATTAAACATAAAACTATGACTGATTTTGTTCACAGCAAAGAATCTTCATCTCTGGAGTTTAAACATCTTGTCACTAATACTTACTAAACCATAGAATCCTAGAATCATAGTATCACTATGGATTGGGAGGGACCTCGAAAGTTCATCTTGTCCTATCCCCCGACACAGCAGGATCACACAGACCAAGTCACACAGGAACACATCCAGGTGGGCCTTGAACATCTCCAGTGAAGGAGACTCCACAACCTCCCTGGGCAACCTGTTCCTGTTCTAAAGTAAAATGTTTCCCAACAATACGTTTGCAAGCCCAGATTTTCTGTGAAAATGATCCTCATTCTTACTTCAACTCCTTTGTTTGCTGTGTTTATTAGTCAACGGCATTCTTTTCTAGAGGAACATAAATTACCGCGCCTTAGTTTTAGACTATTTTATTGTCAATAATAAGTTGTTAAAAATAACTATTTTACAAATGAAGTTCACAGTTTTATGATTCAGTTGAGCACAATTCTTTTTCAAAAGATTAAACTCTACTTCTGATGGAAATATCCAGTATTGAATAGCAGTATCCACCAATAGTAGCTTTAATTTTAACTCATCTCCTAGCTGCTGAGCAGAAATGATAGAATTTGATGAGAGGGTTGGACGCTTTGGGAACAACCCCCTTTTCTGCAGTTTTCAGTTCCTTGTAAGCTTGACACACAAGAACACTTTAACACACAAGAAAATAAATTAACTCTTGGAGAGGCTTTTCAATATTGTGCACAGAGGTGAATATCTTTTTAGAAATGTTTTCTCGTCTGTGTTATTAAACGTGTTTGAGACGCGCTGAAAATGAAAGGAAGGATTGGTCTATTTTTCTTCCACATCAGATAAGAGGCCCTTGTTTCCCTTTTAAAAACTGAAATGGCAGCTGTTTTGGCAGCTGCATAGCCATGTAAACAAGATACCGTTTTCAAGTTTCCACATATTTATCATATTACAGGCGCTGGGAGACTGAATCAATAAAACAAAAAGCTCTAAGTAGAGCTTGAGTGGGTTAGACTACCAACAAGGAGAAGAGCTGTAACCCTAGCTCAGGAAAGTCTCGGGCAATAAGGTATGAAAATGTTAAAATTAAAGCATGGTTTCCTTCCTAAATGGAAGATTGATATTTACATGCAGCATAATAAAGATAGAACTAACTGAAGGCACAAAGAGATTCTGATAGAAGTAACACATAGCAGGGTTTTTTCCTTTAAACCAAAAGGCAATGGAAAAAGTATCTGTTATGCAAAATAACATAAAAGTCACATGAAATGATTTAAAATACTCAGGATTTAAAGGCAGCAGAGAACAAAAGTTATCCACAACTTCTTTCATACAAGCTAAGTCATTCTTTTCCCTTTAGAAGAAGAAATACTGTCCCTGATCTAAGGAGACATGAAAATACTTAGCTGGAAGCGTAGAAGTAGCTGCATATAAACCAGTTTTATTGGAATAGATAGGAAGATAACTTCTGATGGCATTATGGAGGATTTAGCATTTGTTTTCAAGCCCTATACATCTGCACACGGCGGTGTATGAGGTAGATTTTGAGTGCAGACATACCCATAAATTCTGGTAAAATCATATGTAAGTGATGCATTTAAAAAGATTAATGTTGTGACTCAATAAACCGGTTACGCACTTGTTTTACTCTAGTACAGCTCACTTTTTCTCCTCTCTCAGTACCCCAGGTACTCTCAGGACACTCAGGTACCCCATATTTTGCACACTCATTTGTTTCCCTGGGTTGGCAGTTGTCTTGTGTGTCTGCCATGTTAGACAGCCTTTGGTTCTTCACACGCCACAGGTTTTGCAGAAAGCTGTTCCTTAGATACTCTCTGGAGAGTCCATGTGTTGCTTAATGCCTCCACCTTTTCAAGACTTTAAAATACTGAAGGCTTTTGGAAAGTGTTAAACCTGTTAAAATGGATCACCCTGAGCTTAGTGTAGAGTGCAATGGTTTTGATATTTCCAGGATAAAAACAGTTGGGAAACATTCAGACCACATGAAGGCTTCCTTGGTTTAAATTTAGTGGAAATACAGACTTCTGTAATCCATGAAAGACTTCCAAAAACCTTATTCCCAGCATAACCTACCTTCTGTGTAGTCAGTGCTGAACCACAGTTGTCGGACCACAAATTTACCTGGCTCTAAGTATACATCTGCTAACAAAGGTGTGCTTATTTAACTCACAGATGTGCTTGGAAAACCTGCTCCTTAACGTTCTTTGCAAACTGGGAATCTAGTCTGTATAACAGGATAAGCCTAATACTAGGAGCTCTATCAGGCTGGAAAAGAATTGGGTTTTTTAATTGTAACTAATGAAATGTAGATAAATACATGCAGCTACCATTAGACCCAGTTTTCAGATAGTGCTTTGTCCTTGGGGAAGAAAGACAGACATGTTTTATGTTCTCATGAAAAGGGAAATGTGGCAGTTTTGTGAGGTTGCTCAGATGTGTTTTCGATTTCCAAGACCAGTCCTAAGGGATCCAGGAATATGGAGCAAATAGGAAAGTGATGTGGGATGGGTAAAAGTACATTACTCAGTTATGCTGTAGCTGTCTCAGATAGTTAAATGTGTGGCACAACATGTGTGTGACTGTTTGCATGTATGTGCACAGCACTTGCAGACAAGCACATACCAACACAGACACACATATACACATTGATGTATAGCTGTGAGCTTTCTAAATATTTTGACCTTGGTGTGTGGTAAGAAAACTTTAAAATACCCCAACAAGCCCATCTTGCCTAAAGCAAGGCCAGGCCTGACTGGTAATTTAGCATCAAATGATGGTTTCTTGTGCAAGGTCTGGACCACAGCGTGTTTAACGCTCACTGGCAGCTTTCCCTCCCTTAAGGCAATCATAAAATAGCTTTAACATTCAAACAAAGGAAACTCACCAGGGAATTCATTCAAAAGTGAGGCAGGAGAAAGCAAAAAGAGTATGTATGTATGTACAGGGGACTTTCAGCCACGTCAGAAGAAGTAAATATTGAATTCTTTTAAATGTAGGACAGAGAAATCGAGACAGGTGTCAGAGGCAAGCGCCGTCCACATCCAACAGGCAGTGCTGAAAGGCTGTGTGTGCCAAGGCTGAGGTAAGCCTCTGGTGACACAATCTCTGCATGGGTGGTCAGGCAGATACCTATCAACGCAGAGATGAAATCCAGCCAGAGTATCTATTTTGACTGCATCTAAACCAAGCTGCAGCTGTGCACCTCAGTATGCCCCGAATCAGAGCTCTGGTGGAAGCATGTGGTTGCTCCCATCCAGGCTCCCAGGTAACCATTCTACAGAAAATAGATGAGAGGGAGCAAGCTTGCTCTGATTCGGAGGCAGAGCCTTATCCAGATCCATCAGCTCTGACACATAGAATCATAGAATCATTAGGGATCGGAAGGGACCTCGAAAGATCATCTAGTCCAATCCCCCTGACACAGCAGGATCACCTAGACCAAGTCACACAGGAACCCGTCCAGTTGGGTCTTGAATATCTCCAGTGAGGGAGACTCCACAACCCCCCTGGGCAGCCTGTTCCAGTGCTCCGTCACCCTCACTGTGAAGAATTTCCTTCTCAGGTTGTTGTGGAACCTCCTATGTTCCAGCTTACAACCACTGCCCCTTGTCCTATCACTACATGACACCGAGAACAGTCCAGTGCCATCGTCCTGACACCCACCCCTCAAATATTTGTAGACATGAATGAGGTCACCCCTCAGTCTCCTCTTCTCCAAGCTAAAGAGACCCAGCTCCCTCAACTTCTCCTCATAAGGGAGGTGTTCCACCTCTCTCATTATCTTTGTTGCCCTACGCTGAACTCTCTCCAGAAGCTCCACATCCCTCTTGTACTGAGGAGCCCAGAACTGGACACAATACTCCAGGTGTGGTCTCACCAGGGCAGAGTAGAGGGGGAGAAGAACCTCTCTTGATCTGCTAAACACCCCTCTTCTAATCCACCCCAGGATGCTGTTGGCCCTCTTGGCCACAAGAGCACATTGCTGGCTCATAGTCATCCTGTTGTCCACCAGGACCCCCAAGTCCCTTTCCCCTACACTACTCTCCAACTGGCCAGTCCCCAGCCTATACTGGTACCTAGGGTTGTTCTTGCCCAGATGCAAGACTCTGCACTTACTCTTGTTATAGCTCATTAGATTTTTCTCTGCCCAGCTCTCCAGCCTGTCCAGATCTCTGACACACTCCAAGCAGAGCAGTCTCAGTCCCACTCAAAACACAGCCTCTAAGATTTCAAGCACCCACTGTACTTCCTGTCTATCTGCCAATTTGTATAATCATCACCATCATCATCATCATACCAATTTTCAGGGTAGAGTAATAAGGCTGCAGCTGCTAAAGCAAACAAAGGTTTTTGCCTTTCTGGAAAAGAAGTCACATCCTTAAGACATCAGTCCAGTGAACTGCTGAGGCACTAAATGGTATGTAGTGCCCTACATTTTGGAGAATCAACACAAACCCCTTTGCCCTTGGTGTGTGCTAAGCACCTAACAGGCAGAGCTAAGCCTGTCCATATCCTTTGCTGTTACACAGATATAAATACTGCCTAGAAGACAAGCCTCTGTGATCTGAATGTCTGAAAACTCCTGCTTTGTCATCTATTTCCTGCACCTGATTTGCTAAACTGAAGTGACTAGGGCATCTAAGACTACTAAGACTACTGCACCTTGGAGGATAATGAGCCCTACATCTCTCTGGCCACCACAATGTGCAGCCGTGAGACACACAGTACTGTGATCTTACACAGCATTTCAAACGAGCCATTTTAGACTCATGCAGGTCAAAATCACTGTTTTGATAGTAACAAGTGCTATTTACTTTTTAAAATATTCCTGCCTGAGTTTTCTAATGAAAACAAAAAAATCAAACAGTCTTGAAAAGAGAAGATGACTGGAAAATGTTTCTAATTTATTGTTGTAAATGAAACTTCTTTCCTTCTTTAACAGTCCCCCTAAAGATTGATAAGCCAGCACTACAAACCTACAAGATAAATTTTAGGTGGCTTAAAATTCTGAGCAAGGTATTTGTACTTACTTGGCAGAAGTTTGAGATTTGAGGCTAAATGGCTGCTGCATCAGCAACTACAAATAAGAACAATAATTTTTGTAGGTTTGTCAGCTCTGATTTAAGCCAGTGACTGGTATCTGGTCTCCTCTTCCATGTGGCTCGCTCTCTGTACGTCAATCAAAACAGGAGTCTTCTGAGGACAGAGAGAAGCAGCTGCAGATTCAATAGAAGCTCTGAGTAGCTCATCAGCACAGCTGTTCCTCTGCATTTGTTTCCAAAGCAAAAAGTCTTTTGTGTTTATATTAGGTAAGGAAATGTACTATTTGTGCCTATGAGACTTTTCATTAAAACTTCTGAAAGGCAAAGAAGGCAAAAAAAAATATGCTTGAGGGATGGAATTGTGCAGAAGAAGAGCTCTGGATAGGAAGCTAATACATTTCAATTGCATTTGCTTTAGTAACATTTGCTTTTGATGGAAACTTAAAGTTAATTTACTTAGGAATAAAATACATGCTAACATTGCTGAAGATTTGAGTGCTGTAGTGCTTGCAAAGTGAATCATGGCCTGGCTGTCAGTCAGACTACCTTGTATGGAACTCCTTTGCTCTTCCCTTCCACTTCCCTTCTTCTCTTTTTTCCCTCTCTCCTCTCTCCCCTCTCTCTCCTCTCCCCTCTCTCTCCTCTCTCCTCTCT
>VXBP01003693.1:208782-268396 GCA_013400115.1 Rhinopomastus cyanomelas
CCCTTCCCCTTCCCCTCCCTCCCTGCCTTCTTCTATAACTACACAGCCACTATACTCAGAGAGATAATGTTTATAAATCAAGCCATGAAGGCAGGACGTCACGGTCACACTCTCCTCAGTGTATTTGAGATTAGGGTTTCACTTGAGAAAAGACAAAGCCAAGGGTTTTATTTCTCAAAATTCGAAGTCTCTCAAGTTCAGACACCTGCCTCCTCATGTTCCTGAGAAGACCCTCGTTTCAAGAAGGACATTGAAACTCATTTCTGCAGTAGAAGGGCTCATCTGACTGCCCAAAAGGCTGCTGTCTAACTGTGCCAAAAGGATTGCAATTTGCCTTGATCGTGCGCTGCTTTGCTCACCAGTTCTGCATTTCCCGCGCGCCTAACGAGCTTAACGTGGCCTCTGATTTGTGTTATTTTCTAGTGAGGTTTTGGAGTAGAAAAACCTGTGACCAAAAGCTGCACACCAAGGGTGACAAAGTGATTCTTAAATTCAAATACATCGAAATGCTCTGGTTTTGTGTACGAAACCCAAACGACCCAAAGCAAGCAACCGAGCCGCACACAGATCAACAGTCTCCTTTTGGCCCGTGTGCGTTCAGACCCGGTCGTTCATAAAAGGACCGACCCAAAGCCATTGAAATCAATGGAGGTTTCTGCTGACTTCCAGCGGCTTTGGCCAGAACCCAGTGTACACAGTCATGGCTTCAAAGCAGGAGACACATTTCAAAAACTGCAGTTCTTTGGTGTCTAACGCTGCAGCCTTTGTGTTTTCATTATAGCAATTACAACAGCCCATCTCTGTGCCAGATGTTGGGTCACTCACGAGAAACATCTGTTACCAGCACGCAAAACCTGGCTGGACCGGGGCCATCAGGCAAAACAAACAAAAATGCATTTCTTGTTTTTCTTACAGGAATTATTGTAATTCCCCCAAGAACATGATCTTTCCCCACAAGAGGAAGATTTTCTGAGCCATATACACTAAAACATGAAGACATGAGATCAGTGCCAGCAAGACTTTTCCTGGAAACTTCTAGAGACATTTGGATCTGACCTGAATCAAAGCAGAGAAACATCTTCTCTGTCCTCTGACACATTTCTCTTTTCCCTGCTGTCTGAGGGTAAGAAACTCGCTTCAGTAGGAGTTTTGCACAGGCTAAGGGCACCACGAGTTCCTTTCCCCTCCTCTAACTCTTGTCCTCTCTTGTTCCTTCTCTTTTCTCCTCCTTGGTAAAGCCATTTGGACTGGGCTCCATTTCAAGCTGTTGAGATTGCTAACTGTTCAGCCAGCAGTTGGGTCAGCCTTTTAGGTAAAAGCCATGTGTCAAGTCAATTTTCAAAGGCTAGTAGCCCAAGTTCACTCAAGGTAGTTGTGTACCCCAGCAGCGGATGGGAATCGATCCCAATGGATTTGCTCTTAGCAGAGCATATTTGTACTGGTTTGTGCTAGCAGGAGAGATGGGGCCTGGGATGCAGACTGGAGGTCTTCTCTCTGGGAAGGTTCATGTGTTGAGCTGAGAACTTGGGTCCGTGCCCAGCCATTCTTAGTAGCTGAGCTCACATCTGCAGAAGGTCGCCGAGAGAAACTCCCAGAAGTGTCCGTACCGACCACGACTAGTTTCCCTCTAAAGAAGCATAGATGTCGTGCTGCTAAAATAGCTTTAAAGTGATCAGGGAAGGTGGAAAGTTCATGAACACTGGTAGCTCCACAGAGACTGTGATTCCAGCAACAAGCCCAGCGACTAAAATAAAACGCGCTGGTGTCACTTGTGATTGTGGAACACAGCCAAGGACTGCAGTAGGATAAGGAGCAGGCCTATTCAAGGACAGGAATGGAAGGAAAGACATCACTGGGAATTGCTGGGGAGACAGAATAGTGAAAACTTCTCAAAAAATATAGGGGTTTTGCATGAATATATTGGTCTAGGTGGTCCTGCTGTTGCAGAGGGATTGGACTAGATGATCTTTGAGGTCCCTTCCAATCCCTAATGATTCTGTGATTCTATGATTCTATGATTCTGTGATTCCGTGATTCTGTGATTCTGTGATTCTGTGATTCTGTGATTCTGTGATTCTGTGATTCTATGATTCTATGATTCTATGATTGGGGTTTTTGGTGGGAAGTGGATTTTCAGCTCAAAAGTGATTTTCAGATCAAAGCTGAAATTTCTAATTATACAAAAAAATGTTAAAACATCAGGGGAATTGATAGTTTAATGACAATCCTTGCTTTTTTACCCTTGTTTTGCTCAGCCTGTATTTGATAATGAGATTTTTCTCACCTGTCTTCCTGAATCGTCACACCTCTACCCCTCAACCCTTTCATAGAATCACAGAATCATTAGGGATTGGAAGGGACCTCGAAAGATCATCCAGTCCAATCCCACTGCCACAGCAGGATCACCTAGAGCAAGTCCAGTTTTAATAAAGACCTTGGGTTGTTTCTGACATAAAGAAAGGAAAATCAGCCTTGTGTGCACTGGTCACCTGTTGTAGTCTTAGTGTGGGTCCCATACACACAGGTAAGAGACGATTGCCACTGAGAAAATTGTGATGGAGGGGATGTGATGGGACAGAGGAAGTTCAGGGGAATATTACCCTGTTCCTCTTCATACATGAAGTCGCCTGTGGAGCACATAGCCCTCACTGCCCACGTGGGAGGCTGCAGATGTCAGGCCAATGTTTTTCGTGACCTGCCTCAATATCGTTCTCTGCAAAGACCTCCAGGGTGATGCTGTGAATCCCCTCAGTGAACTTTGCTGTTGCTGGCTGACACTGGCTCAGCACAACCTCCCTGCATGGAAGGTCCTGGTCATATAAGGGAAGGATATGCAGACATTCACAAACCTCATTCTCCTGGAATGAAACAAAAACATGCCTCTCTGGAAACACCTGTTCCTGGTTTAAATGTCTGTTTACACTTATCCTTAAAACAAGATGAAACCCAAAGAAGGGTGGAGCCTGGAACTGAAAAGACAGCTGACAAAGATCTGTACTGCATGGGGTGAGGATTCTTAATTTACAGTAAAACAGAACTCAGACAACACTGTCAAGTGGTGTCTTGATGGGGCAATAGAATACAACTTTTGTCTAAAGTTGAGCCAAATGCCCAACAGGTGTAAATTCCTATAGATCACTGGAGCTTTCCTTCTTTATGTCACATTACCCTGTGTTGTGGAACATACAGACAAGCCTCTGTTTGGGCTTTCTATAGTAGGTTAGGGGGGTTTTGTATGAAATGCCTTCTGTTTTTGACATCTTGCCATCACTGTTTCAGAAAAACTCAACTGGTCTGAACTGCCTTCTTTAACCTCTTTTGGCCACTGCATGCTCATGCCCCTCACTGCCATCTCTTACTCTCATCCCTCCCGTTCATTATCAAGCACATGAGTTACAACTCCTAAAAGAGAATATGATTTGACATCAGCTGGGCAATGTGGTGGCTTGACAGCTGCACGAGCAAGCAGAAATGTCCCTTTCTGCCCAGACTCAACCTGACAATCCTGCACAACCTCCGTGGAAGCCGCGGCAGCTGTGCTGAACACAGCCAGCACGTGTGCCCTCACTGGGTACGCGCTGCCGGGAGTCAGTCACTCTGTGTGACTTGGTCTAGGTGATCCTGCTGTGGCAGGGGGATTGGACTGGATGATCTTTCGAGGTCCCTTCCAATCCCTGATGATTCTATGATTCTATGATTTGGAAGCGGGATTATTGTTTAACTTTCAGAAGGGTAACGTTATTGCTTTAATTACGCAAGGTTGAAGGGACATGTGCAAGACCCTCTGCCACTGGAGTGAGCTGTTTAGAACAGATCATCAATGACTGATGATGGAAATATCTTGTTTCTCAATCTCTGCTACCCTATTTATTTTCTCCTGAACTTTCACTTTTCTACCTTGAACATATTTTTAAAATTAAGAATTGCCAAAAAACCTGCTGGCTTTACTCCACTATATGAAAGTTTCTTGGAATCTCTTGACTGCCTGTGTCTGTCTATTTCTAATGCAGACTACCTGACTAACCAAAAATTATCACTCTTTTATCATTACCTATAGGGTACGTTCTTCGTGTGTAACCTGGATGAAATGGGTAGAAATTAATTCCTACAGGACTATGACTCTCCCTTCAACAAGGATAGGAGCACAGTACATTTGCTGTGCAGTGTGTCTAAATATAACACAGAGAGCAAAACTTAAGCACAGAACACTTTAAGATGATCATATGAAGACAGAAAATTGGATTAGTCTGGCAAAAAGCTCCGGGTTAAAACTTTACTCCTATTAAGTACCACTTTGTACGTGACTGCAGATACAATCACTTGACTGCAGAGAGTGTCTGAGTTTTCTGCATCTGACAGCTGAGGCACCAGTACTGTATGAATACATGGTTCACAGAACATCCATTCAGCTGCCTAACATGATGCTCTATGTTGGGGCTTCAAATGGAGATAAAGCTTTTTTATTATCTTACCTAATCACAGTGGGGGTGACGGAGCACTGGAACAGGCTGCCCAGGGGGGTTGTGGAGTCTCCTTCACTGGAGATGTTTAAGACCCACCTGGATGTGTTCCTGTGTGACTTGGTCTAGGTGATCCTGCTGTGTCAGGGGGATTGGACTAGATGATCTTTCAAGGTCCCTTCCACTCCCCATTGGTTCTATGATTCTATGGCACAGAGCACAGCTCAAGAAAGAGGTCAAAAGTCCATAATTACAGCTTTTCACTAGGTTTGCCTGTGTTCTTACAAACCTCATTAAAATCTCTGAGGAAATTTTAAAGAAATTAAGAGAAAGGCTCACCCTGAGTCTCATTTTTGTCAGTGGCAGAAAACATGCAAAACTTATGTCCCAAGATGTGACCTTGAATCTTGACTAGAGGTAAGTTAACCCTGATACAGTAATGGAATGGAAGAAAGCAGAGATTATATGGAGTCAACCTTCAAGAGAATGACTAAGTGCTCTCCTGACAACTGGTCCATGCCTCAGCAGTTTTGGATGCTTTTCAGACAGAAGCACTTCAAAAACAGACCAAAAAGTCATTGAGTTAATGTTTGTGATATACTTTAGACAAAGTAAAACCTTACTAATTGCTTCAGAGGACGTTGTTTCAGCATAGGCAAGTTAATACCTTAAAATAACAGCCATATGGATCAGTGGATATTAGGAAGAACTTCTTTACTGAAGGGGTTATCAGTTGAGGACTTGTCAGTGTTGGGTTAATGGCTGAACTTCATGATCTTGAATGTCTTTTCCAACCCAGGCAGCTCTTTGATTCTGTAAAACTCCCCTGGTGCAATTTGAGGCCTTTTCCTCTTGCCCTACCACTTAGTACAGACCAGCACCCACCTTTCTACAGCCTCCTTTCAGGTAGTTGTAGACAGCAAAGCAGTCTCCTCTCAGTGTCTTTTTCTCCAAACTCAGTGTGAAAAGCTAAGATGCCAAGTCCTTCAGGTAAGAGCTTGCCATGTGAGAGGGGTGTTAACAAAGATTGATGCCATATACCTTACTTTTTCTTTTTATATTCCTCTTTCTGTCAACAGAGCTAGTGCAGCTACTGCTGCAGCACTTTGTTTAGTTCCAGGATGCTTCAGCTCCAGGACACAAATGCTGAAGTTCATTACACAGGCTGTAAGACTGGAAATCATTGTTTTGCACTTACAAAATGAAGACAGACATCATGCAGAAGAGAATGCATTATGTTTGTGTAGGCACATTGCTAAGGCACACGGTGAGCAATGAACAATATTTAGCAACTCATTATTGAAATTTCTCTTAAGCCTTAGTGTTTACAGAAAAGCATTTGGACAGTTGGGTCCACTTTGGTATGTGATGAGTTCTGCTAGCTAAGTTCTTCTACATACAGCTTTTTTTTGGTCCACAGTCAGGCCATAATCAACAAACAACTCCTCAAGGCTCCAGGTCAACAATGGTGTGAAAGTTAGCATTTACATGGGTGTAACAAGGAAGTGGGCTGCAAGTTTAGTGTTAGGAAATAAACAACTGAAGAACTACACCTTTCATTGCAAGGCTCCTGTGTGTTTGTGAGAGGGGCAATGGTTGTAAGCTGGAACACAGAAGGTTCCACATCAACCTGAGAAGGAACTTCTTCACAGTGAGGGTGATGGAGCACTGGAACGGGCTGCCCAGGGGGTTGTGGAGTCTCCTTCACTGGAGATGTTTGAGACACGCCTGGTTGTGATCCTGCTGTGTCAGGGGGATTGGACTAGATGATCTTTCAAGGTCCCTTCCAATCCCTAATGATTCTATGATTCTATGATTCTACAGCAGTATTCTCAGAAGTTGGCAGCACAAAGCAAACACCTGTTCCCTAAGGTTACGAGAAAATCTCCCTCTCATTTCAAGGAATTGTCAGTATACATAGGATTTTTAGCATTTTGAATGGATGTAATTAAGTATTGCCTATTAATTATTGTTGTTATTACCCTGTGTTAATGGCAAGAGTCATACTGAAGCATAGCACTTGTCAATGGTCGGTCATCAGCACCGTAAACGCTTTTAGACTGACCAGCCAGGACACCCACACTGTGTCAGCATATTTTGGCACACTGACCAGGTAAATATTTTATTTACAAGTGAAACTGGTTTACCAGAAAAATGGTTGAAAGAGGTTTTGCATGAATCTAGGTCTTAAATACTGCAGAGGTGATGACTCATTGCACCCTCTCTGGCACAAAATACATGTCGGGGAAACACATGCTCATGTTTTGAAAGAGCTGCTGGGTACATTGCTGAAATGCCAAGCCTCCTTTGATGAAATCATTTTCTGCATGCTCAGTACATAGCAAGAAGCATAAAGGAATACAAGTGAAAGGAGAACAACTATAGACCTATATTCTATAGGACCTATAGAACAACTATAGGTCCTATAGAATATTGAGCCAGGGAAGAGATGGCAAAAACAATAATCTGGTTAAATTTTTGTTTCAGTCTCAAGATGATGAGTTCAGAAACAGCTCTATAAAAGATTGTGAAAGAAAACTATATGGAGCTCTGGGCTGTAGAAAAGTGCAGATAAACATGTTGGCCTACTAAGACCTGATTACTTTTAATTCTGTACAAAAGCAGTATCTCAATATTTCAAAGTCAAGGACCACATTTAGGTTCACAGCAGCTATGGGATCCCTTCCGGTATGAGATTATGAAAGAAGACAGTCTCAGCCAGAAAGGGTGCCATCAGTAGAGCTCTGGTTTTTGACATCTGTAGAACCACACACAGAAAAGTTGAAGCTAATAAAATAAGTTTAATTTATATATAATAATAGTTGAAGCTAATAAAAAAGAGAAGCTAATAAAATATATTTTTCATGTACATGTTGACCTGTTCATGTAAATGTTGATGAACAAATACAACAAAATTGTCACCCATCAAAATCACCTCTGTTCTCAAAGGGCTTCCCATGTACTCAAGACTCATTGTAAGAGCTCTGATCCACACACTCTAACAACAGATAATTGGCAAATGTAAGCATAGACAGAGTTTTATGATACAAGCTCAGACCTTAGTTCCATTCTATTTTATTCTCTTTAGCTTTGGTGATCTTGACTGTCTGTTGCATGTGGTAACAACTCGGTGATCAAGAGGCTGGAATTATCTACCAAGCGTCACGTAAAGCGTGACAGGCTAAAAAAGGAAAGGAGTGTTTCAGATCAACATCGATGAGTAGCTTATTAAAGTATGAACAACTGAGTGCTTGTAAGAGCATAGACATGGGTTCCTCACGAGGATGAGCCAGTTAAATGAGTAACTCTTCTGTAAGTTTATAATTAGCAAGGCTTGATCGTTACTCTGTCAGCAACCCCTTTTCTGCATCATATGTAAAAGCTTTGGTGAGTTAATGAAATGGGGGCAAATAAAGGTACTACAGATCAATTCAAACAGTGAAAGCTAAATTACATTCTCATAGCTTTTGAGGTCAGTTCTTAGTTTCTTGTGCTCCATTCCCATTGTCACCCCACCCCAGAGATGATATATCTAAACCATGTGTAAAAGCAAAACTGAGCACCGAGAGCCTTATTATGGTAACTTGTATGGATGCTTCAGAACTCCTGATGGAATGCTGCAAACAACACATTTAAATACTTTAACAAATAACAAAAACTAAGGATACATTTTATTTTCACAACAAAATATGGTTAATGTTAACTTGTTATCAGAATCTGCTCCAGTTCCTGAAATGAATTTCATATCTTTTGTCATAGAATCATTCAGGTTGGAAAAGACCCTTGGGATCAGTGAGTACAATCATCAACCCTACTCTACAAGTTCACACCTGAAATGTCTTGAGACACATTCATATTTCATCTTTTACCAAAACCAGTGCAAAAGCCTAATTCCACTGAAGTCTCTAGGAGATTAGTGCAAAGAGGAGAAGTTAGTCCCTGAGCTCACAGAGGAGCTACGTGTAACGGTTTATTTGACCAATTCCCCTTTGTCTGTAATCATTCTCCAAAAACTGATGTCAGAAAAGGGATCAGTTTTCGAGTTACACAGTGATAATGAGAAGCCTTTTTCATACAATGCACTGCATACTGGCCTAAGAATGAAAAGGGTTTCAGATGAGACTGCAGAAGCATATCTTGGGGTAGATATACTCCTCAGGATTAAAGAAAGCATCAGGAATGGTCCCCAAATGAAGAGAACATTAAGGCGGATCAGCTGGCTCTGAAATGACACCAGCAACAAGAATCAAAAATCCTGCCATATATTCATTGTTTTTGTTTATTTATTTAGATGATTATGAGGGTCTCTTATGATTTAGACTTTTATGATGTCTAAAATCATCTTAAGTATTGAAGAATATATGGAAGAGTTTATCTTCTTGCCCTCTTCATAAGCAAAGCAGCATAGGGATTCCAGTTTGCTTCAGCTATAGCAGAAACTCCTCCCTAGGTCAATACAGCAGTGGTGATGAGTGTCTTACAGAGACTGACCCTCTCTAAGAGAGCAGGGAGATTCTCCTCCCTTTACTTTAAGTACATGGCATACATTAAACTGGAAAAGATGTGCTTCATGCAGACTACAGTAGTGATGTTTTTGAAACAACAGCATAGTCTATGGACATCTCACCTTTGGTGATTTGACTTTTGTAGACAGATAACCCTTACGTCATCAGACTTTGCATTTCTTTGCCTTTCTCATGTGGACAAGAGGGCATGGACATATTGCAGGTGAAGAGGTTGTCACAAAAGACCTGATCCACATGTGGTAACGCCGGGCATACATTCATATTAAAAATGTATTCTAAACTATTCTGTAGTTCAGTTGCTAATGTGGAGTGTCTCTATGTGCTGTGAGAGTTCTCTCTGTCAACACGTGAAGTTCATGCATCCCTTGGAAAAACAGTGTTAGAGGTACTGTGGAAGGAAGCAGATTGCTTTCAAATGAAGCTCCAAGAACAGAACAGGACCTATGCAGCATCTCACGATGGACGTGCGCGCAAAATTGGATCTTGGTGCAAGAGGAGGTGATGTGGTCACCACACCTGACTGGTACCAGAACGATACTGTCTCTTCCAATGCTACCACTGGCAGAGTTTTGCAAATAATGTGTGGATGTGTTTCTCTGCTGGGCAGAGATTACTTGCAGCAATGAAATGTCAAGGTACTGCTTTTATGGCTAATTCAAAAGACCATCTAATTACTTCAGACTGGTAATAACTGCTCATGGTGCTTATGGTTTAGTTCTAATTATTTTTAACATGTGAGAGTCTTACACAAGAACAAAATTGTTCGTTGATCGCTGATTAGTCAGATCAGCAGTGAAGGCAGTTGGGATAGAGCATTCTTGGATTTTCAATTAATTTAGGTGTCTTTAACATCTCAAGCATAAAGGTCCATAGTATTTTAGATTTTTACATCTTTTCTGAGCACAGAGATAGAGAGTAGCAGGGGTGTAGGTCAGCAGAGCTCTGTTTCTTTATGAAAATGCTAGTCCCGTTTCAAATCACGGTAGCAATTACACATATGCACCCCTTTTGCTTTTCATGCAATAAAATTTCATTAGCCAAGATGAATGAGAAGCCAAGATTAGATCCTGCTGTTGCAGGCGGATTGGACTAGATGATCTTTCGAGGTCCCTTCCGATCCGTAATGATTCTATGATTCTGTGATTAAGTGACGAGAAATACAAATGGATTTTTGGAAAATTAAACACTTATTCCCCTCTCTTAAATGATTCTCAGGGCTAACTGGCATAAGGAAATTTAGAGGTTTTTTTTAAATTTCCCTATCCTTACCCACCCACATTTTCCTTCTAGTTACTTCTGATCTTGTCATCTTTATAAAAGCTTCACAGTCTTGTGTTGTCTCTCTCGCTTCCTAGTTGCATCACCGCTCGTTGTAATGAAATTGCTGTGGTCGCTGTCTCCTATGTGAGTGATCAGGACTCTCAGACTTTCCCATGAGCTGTAGTCCTTCTTGGTCATCACTGGAAACATCTAATCTCTTAAATACAGCTCAGATTGATTTCCTGACTTGGTGCAGCAGTTGTGAAGGACAGTGCTCTGCAGTTATTCTTCTTGCCACTAATAGGTTTCCTCAACTTTTAGAAAATGAATCATGGGAATGTTCTGTTAGTGACTCAGAAGTCATCCCACTTCATTGCACAATTAATTTTTATTTGATGTTTAATCTATAGTTGTTTTTTCTTAATGAAATAACTTGACTGAAGAAGCATGGAAAAGGACACTCTAAATCACCTGACGGAAATCTTACATTCCTGACCTTAAAAAGGTTTCTTCCACACAGGATCTACACTAACAACACTTATATCCAGAAACAATATATGCAGTTTCTTGAAAATATTGTTATAAAGAGAATGAGATCTCTGTGAGGTGCCCTTTTATGAGTCAACAAGGACTTTTCACATGCAAAAGGTCTTTTGGGTTGCCTGCTTTGCAAAGAGACAGGCAAGAAGGTGACAGTTAAACAAGCTGCTGTTGTAGGCCACTGAAGTGGGTAACTTCAAGGTTTAGATATTTCCCAACTAAAATTAGTAAATCATTCACTGTTGAAAAAAATCCCACCCTGATAGCTATTGTCTGCTCAGAATATGGTTCCACTAGGAACATACACTCTGAAGACTAAATCCAGAATGACTTAGGGAAAATCTAGACACTACAGTCCAACAGACCAATCTGCAAGACTTACAAGAGGTTCCTTTGTCTTTGTTTTGGACAGCCTGATATTGTATAATCCTGATACTTTCTCCAGTTTGATAGATTTCCTCTAAATTTTGAAATAACAAAGTCTCCACAGCTAGCTCTGATGTCATATAATACACCCACACAGAAGAAGGACAACTTGTAGATGTTGGTTTGTGCCTCAGTGCAGTTTAGCTGTGTTAGCACAGCCCAGAATCCAAAGTAATAAACCCTGTTTTCCAAAAGAGTGGAGTTAGGCTCAATAGTGTGTTGACAAAGCTAGAAGGTCTGTGCACCATGGTATAGTCTGCGCAGCAAACAACCTGGAAAACCACGAACGTGGCTGATCTGAGCATTGAATTTGGTCAGAACAATGCATATTCCTTGTCTTGGGTAGAGTGTATTCAAATAATTCTATAGCATGCTGCAGTTATCTAAACGTTTCTGTCAAGCAATGGCATGGTAGAAGCAGAAGGTGATGGCTGATGTTCCTTCTTCATTCTGTCAAGCAATGACATGGTAGAAGCAGAAGGTGATGGCTGATGTTCCTTCTTCAGTGAAACTCAAGTAAATTCCATACTGAAAAAGTGGGATGAAAATTAAGCTTATTCTTAAACATATATCAGTAGGAAAAGAGATTGTGACTCCTAGAAACCATAAATTTAGAACCCTTGTTGTTCTTCTCTTGAAGATTGTTCACAGTCTTCAAAATAATCTGATAGCCCCTTCCGACATGTCCGTTCTACTGGGTTTTATTTGCTGGATCTCTTGGAGGTGTGAGTTGCTCTGACATCATCACTGATAGACTGAACTTCATTACACAGGTGACAGTGTCCCCTATAAAAATGCCTTGAATGTCAGCAACTCTTCACAGTTTGTGAAATGAGAGTTTGCTTTTTGACTTGGGTCTAATGGGATGCCTGAAGAACATCTGTACAGCCGTTATAAAACTTTAAAAGTCCTTTTGGATTTTAGATATTAGAGTGCTCTGTACTCAAACCAGAGATAATTTCCTGACTACTACTTAGCTTGTAAAAACATTAACGTGTTCCAAACCAAACAATTTGAAAGCTTACAAATTCCTGGAAGTTATTATCCTTCTTTCCATAAAAAGTACAAAACAACTGCAGAAATGAAGCTAATGCTTTAAAGACATGAATAAGGAAATGAGGGGAGACCTTATTAAGGTTTATAGGTATGTGAAGGGCAACAGTCAGGAGGATGGAGCCAGGTTCTTCTCAGTGTCATCCAATGACAGGACAAAGGGCAATGGGTGTAAGCTAGAACATAGGAGGTTTCACATAAATATGAGAAGAAACTTCCTCACATTGAGGGTGACAGAGCACTGGAAAGGGCTGCCCCAGGGGGTTGTAGAGTCTCCTTCACTGGAGATGTTTAAAACCCACATGGACACGTTCCTGTGTGACTTGGTCTAGGTGATCCTGCTCTGGTAGGAGGATATTTCAAGGTCTCTTCCAACCCCTAACGTTCTGTGATTCTCTGATTCCCTTGAACTTCAGAAAAGCTCAGGCTAAACTCAAATTGCTTTCACAGCTTATTAATTTAAAATAAATTGACTTGAATTGTGCACACTCTGAGCTTCAGTGGCGCAGATGAGACCATAATGGGTCCAGTTTTTCTCTTACATAAGCAATCCATATTCCTTTAGTCTTAGTTTTCTCACTGGAACCATATGTATTAATAAGATGTATTAATATAAAGATCATAGAATCAGGACCCCTCTGCTCACAGAAATGTTAAATAAGAAGCACGTTGGGCCAAATGTGCAACACTCTCAGAACAGAGATGCAACAGCATCTTATCAAAATCATGGTCTAATTGCAGATCCATGTTAGGAAGTTGCTCCAAAAGCACCCACTTAACGACAGGAGGTTGTCCATGCCCACATGCATTAGCACTTCTAGCTGGGTTTGCACACTGAAACCGGTTTATGTATGTAAACTCCAGCCTTCCTTACACAACACTAAAGTGGCACGATCCCAGTCAGCCGATATCACACGCTACTTCTTTGACTGTTAAGAGGAAGAATGTTTATTGCATATTCTGAAAAAAATCCTATTCATGGCCGTGCCAAATTATGAAGATCAGCAGCACAAACGTAGCATAGGACAAGGGGGTTTGTCAACAAATTGCACTGCAGCAGTGTAAGACCAAAATGGGAAAAGTCTTTGTCAAATCAGGAGTTAAATATCACTCATCTGGTGGAAGCGATCAGACGTGGAGGTGTGGAAGATACGTGTCTCTCTGCATACGCAGCTTGTGAACAGCACGTGCACCTAAAGGATCCCTTCTCTAGGCAGTCCTGCTCTGCTAGTGGAGGTGGACTATGTGATCCTCAATGGTCACGTCTAACCCCTGCTGTTCTGTGATTAAGCTCGATGAAATGCACTTATTGTACAGAGCCAGCATTCCAGCATTATTTTTTTTCTGTGAGGCTTTTAACTTAATTCCTATTTCTGCACAAACCACACAACTTCAGTTCCCAAGGTGCAGTCCATCCTTCACTTAGGTCCTGCATTAGACAGGCTGCTAAGTGCATTTCCACTTTGGGCTCTCTTGCAGCTATTAACATTTCCTCATGTGTTTAAGTGCTCTCTTAACTGAGGTTCAGACTAAGGTTGGTTGTTTTCCAGATTGCACAAATCCACTGTATGCACGCTGGGTTTTGCCACCTACAAAGAAATGAAGAGCCTCAGATTTTCTCTAAACAAGGAGTTTTCAAATTTTAGGGGGCCAGTCCTTCTTCTGCCACTTTCTCCTCCTCTTTTTTAACCTGATTCCCATGAACCAACCCCAGACACTGCCTGTGTCTTCTGCTCTGATCTTTGCTGCTGATTTCCTTGTAGCTTTATTCTTCTAGTAGCATCGACTCCTAAACAAAACACAAGATAATAAACCCAGGAGATAACGTGGGCTCTTCTCATCCCATACATTTAATCCCGTATTGCCTTTCCAGTGAGAAATTCATCCTCATGATTTAAAACCCTATTTCACCCAGTACTCAGATCCTCACCAATGTGTCCTTTTCCTCACTCAGACTTGAGGGCTGAGAAAAATTCTTCTCTTAGTCCCCGTTACTCGTGGGCAGAACTGAGTGCAGATCATTTAATTCCTCCTTCATACATACGATTTTTGCTGAAATACCACATCAGAAAAGTTATCCCAACAGTTTAGCACATAGCAATCCATTCAGCTCAAAGGATGGGTTGAATTCACGTGCTGTAGGGGTGCACGGGCTTAGGCTTCTGTTAGATGGACAGCTTGAGCAACATGCCGTGGAGATGCAGGATGAAACAGTCCCTGTGTTCACCACGTTAAACACGATGGGGTTAATGTGCAATGTGCTTATGTCAGAGGTTTTTCATCACATGCAAGCACAGAAGTGTGTGTATCTTCATCTTGCAGAGCAAAAGGAGAGATGACCTAGGGACCGAGTTCACTTACATCACCTTGTTTTGTAAAGCAGAGCTGGAAACATTTTCTCACTTGTTTACACGTTGGACATGCAGCCAAATATCCGGTTTCACAGAAAAGTCAATAAGATTTACACAGGCCAGTGCATGGCTACAGGGTAAAAATTGTTATGCAATGTTCAGGAAATGTCACCTCTATTAATTAGTGTGTGT
Organism: Rhinopomastus cyanomelas; assembly: GCA_013400115.1. Taxonomy (NCBI): domain Eukaryota; kingdom Metazoa; phylum Chordata; class Aves; order Bucerotiformes; family Rhinopomastidae; genus Rhinopomastus; species Rhinopomastus cyanomelas. Next base: position 223,591 of record VXBP01003693.1, read on the forward strand.
GTAGTTAACTGGAGAATGTGGCCTTTCACTTCATTGTTGAGACAGTGTTTGAGTAGCATTTATTCCCTTTTAATAACAAATAACTTCCCCAACCACTGATTTGTCCAGGTAGAATTATATGATCTGTCCAGAACTGAGAAATCAGGAATGAGGTGATGTGGAAGGCATTGGGAATGGCTGCTGCTCCAGACTTCTTGAGGCTATTGTTTTCAGAGTCAACAATGTAGGTAAGAGCAGGATACGTCCTGCCAGGTCACCCTTGAATACAGTGGTATCACCAGGGTAATGGATCTGACCTTTGATATTCTGATGACACATCTTGTTCTTCACTTTACAGCTGTGCTGCCATCCAGCAGGACCTGGACAGGCTGGAGAGCTGGACAGGGAGAAATGTAATGAACGATTACAAGGGCAGTGCAGAGTCTTGCATCTGGGCAAGAACAACCCCAGGTACCAGTGTAGGCTGGGGACTGACCTGTTGGAGAGCAGTGTAGGAGAAAGGGACCTGGGGGTCCTGGTGGACAGCAGGATGACCATGAGCCAGTAGTGTGCTCTTGTGGCCAAGAGGGCCAACAGCATCCTGGGGTGGATCAGAAGGAGAGTGATTAGCAGATCGAGAGAGGTTCTTCCCCCGCCTCTATTCTGCACTAGTGAGACCACACCTGGAGTATTGTGTCCAGTTCTGGGCTCCTCAGTTCAAGAGGGATGTGGAGCTGCTGGAGAGAGTCCAGCGCAGAGCAATGAAGATGATGAAGGAGGTGGAGCACCTCCCTTATGAGGCAAGGCTGAGGAAGCTGGGTCTCTTTAGCTTGGAAGAAACTGAGGGGGGACCTCATTCATGTCTATAAATATGTGAGGGGTGGGTGTCAGGAGGATGGAGCTAGGCTCTTCTGAATGCCATCTAATGACAGGACAAGGGGCAATAGGTGTAATGTTCCTATATGGAACATAGGAGGTTCCATATAAATATGAGAAGGAACTTCTTCCCAGTGAGGATGACAGAGCAGTGGAACAGTCTGCCCAGGAAACCTGTGGAGTCTCCTTCACTGGAGATGTTTAAGACCCTCCTGGATGTGTTCCTGTGTGACTTGGTCTAGGTGATCCTGCTCTGGTCAGGGGGATTGGACTAGATGATCTTTCAAGGTCTCTTCCAATCCCTGATATTCTGTGATTCTATGATCTCTTTTAAACATCTGGATATCATTTATTGTACATAAGATAAGTCCTGTTAAAAAATTCCTAAATATAACAGAGCGACACAAGACTATTTAGTTTACAGAAGTACAATTACTTTCTTTTTTAAAATAGGGTTGCATGTGGAAATTTTGATTCCCCTTGAATTAATTAATAATTTTTTGACCTCAAATTTAATTCACCTGAAGGAGGCAAAAAAGTGACTCAGGTGTGTGCACTTAAGTTTTACTGCAAATATGCTCCCCTCTCTGTAGTGGGCCAACATCATCCTGGGTTTAAATTCACCAAGGTCAGTTCTACCAAAGAATAAATTGGCTTGTTAATTTTTAACAGAGTGCTAAAGGAAACTGTGATTGCATTTTGAAACTGCAGCTCTTTTCTTTCAACAGGAAAAACAAACAAAAAATATTTATACAGAAAGAATATTGAAGCATCACCTAGTTAGCAAACCAGGCATGTTTGCTAGCGCAGCTTTAATGTGTTTGGAGAACGCGTACGCATTCCTGAAGGGGTTTTGGCACTGTCCCTTGGTATCTGGAGCGCAACGAGTATTTCTTCTACTACTGACAAATAGAAAGTGTGTGCTTGGAATTATTTATTGTTTTCTGTGGAGCACGTGTCAAGGTCTGAAACTGGGTATTTCACTAGTCACGTACAGAGTTTAGTTGCTCTAATTCAGTTGTGAATATCTGGTGCAGGAACCAGTCGTCGGGATTTGATCTGACAGTTTAGGAGGCTGACCTGACACCTCTGGCAACTGAGCAGGAGATACTCAGCAGCATGAGTGCCATCACTTTCTTAATGATCCAGACCACATTTTCCAATGTAATACTCCATTCTGATTTTTCAGTTCCTCTATGAAAATGCAGAATCTGTTGTTTGGGTCTTTTTTTAAAGAACACTATCAACATTTCAAAACTTAACATCCAATTTCCCCCTAAAATGGTCGTTTAGCATTTTTGCCCTCTGATTTTGAAATTCCCAGAGTAGCTGCTCAAATCTGAGCATTTCAAATTCCATCAGAAAATCAGTTCAAAGTGACTTCAACTTTGCATCCTTGAAACGAAGTTTTCAAAGAGGACATGTTTTGTTTCATTTCCCTTATTATTATTATTTTTTATGTAACTATGAGCATGAATAATAGAAAACATGACATTTTGAAATGTGAAATCAAAATTGGTTTTCCTAACATTCAGAAAAACATTTAACTGAAATTTCAGGCAGGTTTTTAGAAGATGTTTTTATTTTGAGAATTTTCATTCAGTGGAAAGAGCATTCCCCAGAAATCTAGATGCCTGCCTGTATTTCCTTACAAAAATGCATGTGGGCTCCACATTCAACGCTGACATAACTAGCAGGACGTGAGCGTGACATGCACAGTGGAACTGCAGTTAAATGATACAGTTTGGGAATTTTTCTTGTCTCTGTTTCTTCGCCATGTGAAGAATCCAAAGTATTCAAAATACATTGGCATGCAATCAGAAAATGGCATGAGCCTGACAAAACAGCCAAAATAGTTGGGATTATGAGAAAACCTCTATTCGTCCTGACTCTGTATAAACAAATTATTTGATTTACATTTCATGTAAAAATTTACATTCCATGTAAATCAAAAGACACAGATGACACGTGTAGTTCTAGGCTGCGCCTGTATGACTACATAAACGAGATAAAGGAACTTAGTCTCAGGCCCTGGGGCCAAGCTGGGGTCAAGTAGCCTGGCACAGCTGAAGTATCTGTGCAGCTGAACTCCTTGCTGAGGACCCACAACTGCCTAAGCAGCACAGTGAGCAGCACAAGCCACTGCACAGCAGTGCTCCAGCCTCTCCCTGAAATCTGTAGCATCAACTAGCACAGACACAGCCTCCGTGACTCCTGAACATTTACCTGCACTACTAAAGACATTAGTCCAGAGAGTTCTATGGAGTCATAAACTATTTGATAATTTACACCAACAAACAACAGCAATAGTACCACTCGTTCAAGGGCTGAAGATCTGTTAGTATCCAGAAACTAAAAGCAGTAGCAATTTAACAGATCAACTGAAGTTATAATAACTTTATTCAACCAGCTCTTGATTTTCTGAATTGGAAGCCATCATTACGATATGCAGAGTAGCAGGGTTGTGGCCATTTGGTCTCAAAAACACACTAAGAATAGGTGCCTGTAAGCTACACTCGACCAGGAAACGGTTTGAGGGTCTGAGTAAGCAGTTGTACAATGAGTGAGGAACAAGTAATGTTGTTCAAAACTGGAACAGGGAGCTGTGTGCTGAATGTTATTTAGCTGGAGACAAGTTTTTGCAGCAGGGCACTCTCATTCTTCTTAGAAAAGGAGTGACCACCTCTCTGATGTGATCAGCAATGTCATCAAAATCCTCCCTTCTCACCTCCTGCTTCCAGTTGAGTTAGATTTTGAGGCAAGCAAGAGTTTCACAGAGTCATAGAATCATTCAGGTTGGAAGAGACCTATAAGATTGCCCATTCATGGATTTCTTTTGTCCACTATGGCCATGACATGACTCCCTATTTTTTTATGATCCTTAATTTTGCTGTGTTTTAGTTTTTCTGGGAAAAATAATTAGATTAGAGGGACTATGGCTGTGTAAAGCTATCCAGCTAATTGTTCTCTTGCATCTGGGCAAGAACAACCCCAGGTAGCAGTGTAGGCTGGGGAGTGACCTGTTGGAGAGCAGTGTAGGAGAAAGGGACCTGGGGGTCCTGATAGACAGCAGGATGACCATGAGCCAGCAATGTGCTCTTGTGGCCAAGAGGGCCAACAGCATCCTGGGGTGGATCAGAAGGAGAGTGATTAGCAGATCGAGAGAGGTTCTTCCCCCGCCTCTATTCTGCACTAGTGAGACCACATCTGGAGTCTTGTGTCCAGTTCTGGGCCCCTCAGTTCAGGAAGGACACAGAGCTGCTGGAGGGAGTAGAACACCTCCCTTATGAGGAGAGGCTGAGGGACCTGGGTCTTTTTAGCTCAGAGAAAAGGAGACTAAGGGGTGACCTCATTAATGTCTATAAATATGTGAAGGGTGGGTGTCAGGAGGATGGAGCCAGGCTCTTCTCAATGTGATCTAGTGATAGAACATCCATGTAAATATCAGAAGGATCTTGTTCACAGTGAGGGTGACAGAGCATTGGAATGGGCTGCCCAGGGGGGTTGTGGAGTCTCCTTTTCTGGAGACATTTAAAACCTGCCTGGACATGTTCCTGTGCAATTTGATATAGGGGGTCTTGCTGTGGCAGGGGGGGGATTGGACTGGATGATCTTTTGAGGTCCTTTCCAAACCCTAATGATTCTATGATTCTCAGCAAAAAAAAAAAAAGCCATCTGGATGACTTGTTTAGGCTCAAGCAGAACTAATGGACCCCAACATCCCCTGCATGAGAGGAAGGACAATGTTCCTTCTACCCTGCTGCTGTTCAGAAGAAACCATTTCATACACAGATCCATGGTGGAGAGATGCTTAGGATCTGCTCCAAGACCAGCCAGGCAAGCCAGGCAAACCAGACCACATGTAAGAAAATGAAATCACACAAACAAGTATTCAGGAGAGATGATCTGAGCACACTACATAAGGCTGGCATTACCTGACACTGTGCAAGCTCCACATGGGGTGAAAGTCTTTACCAAGGCATGTGTTCCCTCTCTCTTCAGATGCAGCACATTGTGCATGGCTGTTTGCTCACACCATACAGCTAACTGCATCTTGTGTATGAACCTGGTTTCCAAGTAATTACTTTGGTCTGTTACCACCAATGATGATATTTCAGCAAGTTTCATTGCAGCCAAAAGCTGTCAAAAGGAGGCAGAAAGAGCCCAAGATACTCAAGTGCTCCAGGTTGGAGAGTTTTCCTTTAAATATTTGTGGTGCTATCAGCCACATGAACATTTTCCAGCCGCTCCGCTCTCACTCCCGGTGCCCCTGGTTTAAGGTGCTCAGTTATCTGAATTAGCTGGGCTTGCACAGGTGTGACCCAGGGCAATAATTAGCCCATTCATTCCCTGGTCTGTGCTGCTTTGACGATCCCCAGGGAACATATTACTGGCAACGGGTATTTGTGGCACTTGGTAGTTTCATGTTCAAAGCTGAATACAATATCTTACTGTGTAAATCTCCTAGGATTAACACTTTGATTAAATCTGAGGCTGGACATGCTTGCCTAGGAAGAATGGGGAAGACTTTCCTTTGTGTCTGCCTCTGCTTTCTAAGTCCAGGGGAGGCAGACTGATTTTCCAAGGCTACCAGTTGATCTGTGGGGTACAAGCTGCTAGTTCCTTTCCCAGCAACATGCAACTGGTTTCATTTGGAAGCTACAGGCTCAGAAAATGCAAATACTGCACAAAATGCGTGCAGACTAATCCCTTGTGTCTCATTTCTGTTGCTCCAGGTGGAGGGAGCTCTGCATGAGTAAAGAACAGGCTGCCCGGGGAGGTTGTGGAGTCTCCTTCACTGGAGATGTTTAAAACCCCCCTGGATGTGTTCCTGTGTGACTTGGTCTGGGTGATCCTGCTGTGGTGGGGGGATTGGACTAGATGATCTTTCCAGGTCCCTTCCAATCCCTCGTGATTCTATGATTCTATGAAAGCAAGTGGAATTTCACCTGCTGCGCACTGTCAAATGGGAGATGCTGGCCAGAAGTACTTTGGAAATGTGTTAGTGACCACAGCCCAGAAGGCAGGAGAGCACACCAACACTGCGGCCGTTAAGAGCCAGGATCCAGCTCTGCAGAGCCACCATTCCAGAGTTTCAATATTCCTGCCCCACATGGCCTTATCAGACAGCCTTATTTATGTTCAGATACAGGTGTCTTTGCTCACACTTCATGACTAAGATGGGTGGAGATACAGAAAAGAACCTTTCTTCATTCATTCCCAACAGTCACAATATATAACTTTACTTGGACAAAGCACTTGGGCTGGTGGTTCAGAAGCATTCTGGTCTGGCTCAATCACTTCTCTTGCAGCCAACAGAATTACTTAGTGTTTGAAGTCTTGAAGGTCCCATTACTTCTGAGGTTTTTTATATTCAACATTTAAATCTTCTTGCTTTCTTCAGAGTTTTTATACTTCAGCTAGCCTCCAGATTAAAAATCTAGTTTTCATAACATGAAAACCAAGGAAGCCTCTTGTCTTATAAATTTATGTTGTCTTTTGATTCTTCCTCAGCAAGGTTTGGATTCCCATAAAACCATAACCAAGCAGCTCACCCATGAATGGATTCTCTCATCTCTAAGAAAGACCATATTGTAGCATCAAATGTTTTCGTGAAACTTCGGATAATATCATATCTCAGCCAATGTCTTCTAGAGGGACAGGCCAAAGAGAGGGAAAGAATGTCTACTGCAGACAGTGAGGGCAGTGTTCTTGCAATTCCCTAGGAAGACAGACTAAGAAGAAGCATTTAGGTGACATCTGACATGTTGTGCAAGACTTCCGAGCCAAAGCAGGGCTTTTTAGTTGCATTTAAGTGCTTGGGAGGTCTGCAGGTGTCTTACATGCAGTGCTGGACACCTGCATGGAAGAATAGTGGGAAGGAGGTCAAAGACGTGATATAGGAATAAAGTGATGTCCTCTGTCCAGCCCATGAGTCATTCTTCCTCCAGAAAAGGTCTCAGCAGAGCCCCACCGCCCGTGTTTTCCATAGCTGCCCCAGACACCTGGTTTTGAGAATCCTGAATGTTTCCTCTCACAGAAGCCACAGAAAATTCAGCCTAAAAGAATCTTCTGTAAGGGGGGTGTGGAGCACGAAGATGGGAAAAAAGGCAAGAAATTGAAGCTTCAGTTTAAGATAAGTGTTGCTTGTCCATCAAACTGGCATCAATCAATTTCATACACAGAATGTGGGTCTCCATGCCCTTCCTGCTCCACATCCCAGCTCCTCAGGCATCGTCAGAGCGGGTGTCTCACCCTCCCCGTAACCAGCGCTGCTGAGTCCATCTCACGGCTTGCACTGCCACTGACTTTTTGGTTGCTGATGTGACTGTTTTCCTGAGTTGCACGTGAGATATTACTCGTCAGTGTGACTAGTCAAGCGATTTAGCGAGTGAAGTCTCATCCAGTGAACACGGCTTGTGCTTCTGCCTGACTAAGCCAACTGTCAGGGACAGCAACAGCTGCTGATTAATGAAAGCACTGGAAATATTTCTTTCTAAAACACAACCAGAGAATCTGTGTTAAATGAATGTTACTGACTACAGCTATGCATCAAATAATCCCAAGTGGAAAGCTGGGGATGGGTAGGAATTTTGTGATCCCATAAATCTGCTTAACCCAAAAATTGTGAAGAAAGCAGCAGTGATCTGTTTTCATTTCATAAGATGTGTTCAAAATCCAATGAATTTAACACAAGTCCCCTACACCCAGCTGACTCTGCTGGGTGAAAAAGTCCACATACACATTCCCACTGTTTTCTGCATCTGTCAGTTTTCATCTTAGTTTTAGGCATCTCTCATTCCTTAAGATCACAGAATCACAGAACATTAGGGATTGGAAGGGACCTTGAAAAACCATCCAGTCCAACTCCCCCTGCCAGAGCAGAATCACCTAGACCAAGTTGCACAGGAACATACATAGCTGTGCTGCATCTTTCTTAAAAGGATGGTCACATACACCCTTACACACCTCATTTTCACAACCCAAATTACAGTCTTCACAGTTAGAACGCTCCTGAAAGCTGATTTCCCCAAATCCTTCTTAGAATCATAGAATCATTAGGGATTGGAAGGGACCTTGAAAGATCATCTAGTCCAATCTCCCTGCCACAGCAGGATCACCTAGACCAGACACCCAACTTTTCAAGACACAACATCAGCAACAAGCTTAGTGTGGACAAGTACACTGTGTGTGAGAATTACTAATATCTCTGTAAAACACAGAGTAAGGGCTTCCAAAACCAGAGTCTTCAAAATTCTTGGACCTTCTGCAAACCCTAATCATAATCTAACATATTCCTCCCATGGCAACAACTGCTTTTATTGGAACTGTAGAGATGAAACCATCACTTACCAGAATGAATTTGTTCAAGCACTCAGTAAAGTATGGGAACACTCCTCCAACCTCAGAGGGATGATATAGTCCAAGAAATTCTATCACTAAAGTCTCAGTCCTGAACTTCAGCGGAAACCTAGAGAATAATTTCCTAAGATGAACCTGGGCACTCAAAGCATGGGTTTAATCATAGAATCATTAGGGATTGGAAGGGACCTCGAAAGTCAATGGATCTATTTGTTTCACCATACGTACTACCTCCTCTAACTAACCACATCAAACGTGTTATTCACTGGTTTAAAGCATATTTTCTTTGCAAGTACGTGCCCATGGCAGGGGAGTTGGAACTGGATGATCCTACGGTCCCGTCTAACCCTGACTGACTCTATGACTTGGTCTGGGTGATCCTGCTGTGGATGATCTTTTGAGGTCCTTTCCAATCCCTAACGATTCTATGGTTCTATGATTTTCTCAGATAAATGAATAATTGCAACAGCTGGGGTTTTTAATTTCTTAAAATTCTGAGTGTTCATTCTGAAAGCACTTAGCATTGCCATTTGCTTTCACCTCTGAGAATTGTAGTCTTGTTCACAAGTTTGTGCTTCTCTTCCAGTGCTGTCAGTTGGTTTTATCAAAGGTGTTAGCTAGCATGACGTTACTTTCCTATCCCACACTGAAAATACTCCTAAGTATTTTAATACCCTTTATGTATTTCTTTTCCACATAGAAAAAAATATATGAATTAACAGTATTTCATTCAGAACTGTCCACCTCTAGAAATAATAATTGCTGATGTTCCACCTAAAACATTTTGTTTTAAAAACTGGCATTTCTGGGCTTCAGCAGTGATTTACAAATTCGATCCAATTTGTCACAAAGGTGCATTAAATGTGAATGATCCTCAGGTTTTCTGAAACTGTGAAGGTTTTTAAAGCTAACCTAATTTTGCAGTAGTTGAAAAGAGACAGTGCTTCTACTTTTTACTAGTGTTAACGACATGCTTCCTCACATGTTGGCACTCTTCACAGATTAAATGGTGTCTTGCCAATGGCTTCCTCTAGAAAGTCTCTTCATGCACGTTGGGAAGAAGTCTTTTCCTTTTTGTGTGTTTCACCTCCCCACACGGCATTTGATGGTGTCAGCATCGACAGAGAAAGGTGCAGAAACCCCAGGACGACACCTCTGAGGCGCAAGACAAGAGTTCTGCCTCCTGGAAGAGAAACATCTCTTGCTGCTGAACTATTGATTCTACAGCTGTGATAACAACACTGTGAACAAACTGGGGGCCTTTCCTGCAATGAGATGTAGTTCTTAACCAGGAGATCTTTATGCTCTTGGTATTCTTAGGTCTGTTTTGATTTTGAGCAGCATACCCCTCAGCAGGTTAGTTAATCTGTCCTGCAGAAAACAGATGCATTGCCAAGTTTCTGTTTAAACACAGGAGGAAGTGAATGAGTTTACTCTTTAAAAAGTAAATGTGGGAAACAGCCTTCTGTAAGACGAGTGACTGTCTAAACTATTGGTGCCTAAATACTTTCCAGTGAATGAAACTGTAATTTGTCTTAAGTTGATAAATCATAGAATCATAGAATCATTAGGGGTTGGAAGGGACCTCGATACATCATCTAGTCCAATCCCCCTGACACAGCAGGATCACCTACACCAAGTCACACAGGAACACATCCAGGTGAGTTTTAAACACCTCTAGAGATGGAGACACAAGTCCTCTGGCCAGTCTGTTCCAGTTCTCTGTCACCCTCACCGTGAAGAAGTTCCTTCTCACATTCATATGGAACCTGCTATGTTCCAGCTGACACCCATTGCCCCACATCCTATCACTAGATGACACTGAGCAGAGCCTGGCTCCATCCTCCTGACACCCACCCTTCACATATTTATAGACATTAATGAGGTCACCCCTCAGTTTCCTCTTCTCCAAGCTCAAGAGACCCAGCTCCCTCAGCCTTTCCCCACAAGGCAGGTGCTCCATAAATGCCTGTTTAAAAGAGGACTAATGTATTTATAACATATTCCTAGTTTCTGCTCAATATATAGGTACCTGTTACAGCAGTGCCTTGACAGCTCACTGATCAGGCAGTCAATTCATGAATGATGTGCCCCATGACAAATCAGCCCTGCAGTGCTAAGCTGTGTGATAATAAGTACATTGTCCACTTGCTCAGGGCAGTCATATCAGATAATTATTTTATTATGAACACGGAGGAAAGAATGTTCTAGGGCTTTGATTTTACTCCATGTTGTGAAGGGGCAACTTTTCACTGATTTCTGAAGATGCCAAGCCATCAGTTCAATAAAAACAAATCCTGAAGTAATCTGCCTTTTTTACTATCCATAAGAATCTCACAAACTTGCACAAAGTTTACAGGTCCTGTGGCTATGAGCTCTGAGATGGTGGCTAAATAGAAGCATGTCTAACTAGAAGCCAAAACTGTTGCTCTGTTTATCTATGAGACAAGCACCAGTGCTTATTATGGATTTCATGTCAAGAAGCAAAGACAAGGCAGGTGTTGTGAAAATCCAGGTAGCAGGCTTGCACCTGGGCTGATTGAGGCTGTACAGATGAGAAGTCCAGCGACTGTCTCTGAGAAGATAGGATGTAAAACAAGCACAGGAAAACATTCACAGAATGGGTTAGGCTGGAAGTGATGATAAAACCATCTCCCTGCCATAGGCATAGGCAGGGACACCTCTCACCATACCAGGTTGCCCAGGGCCCCATCCAACCCGGCCTTTAACCCATCCAGGGAGGAGGTATCCACAACTTCTCCAGACAACCCATTCCAGTGCCTCACCACCCTCTTAGTGAGGAATTCTTTCCTAAAATTGAATTTAAATCTACACTCTTTTAGCTTGAAACCATTCCCCCTTGGACTAGAGTCCCTTGTAAAATGACCCTCTCCAGCTTTCCTATAGGATCCCTTCAGGTGCTGGAAGACTGCTATGAAGTCACTCTGGAGCCTTCTCTTTGTCAGGCTGAACAAACTCAGTTCTCTCATCCTGTCTTCATAGAAGAGCTTCTCCAGCCCTCTGCTCATTTGTGTGACCCTCCTCTGGACTCACCCCAACAGTTAGCTGTTCCCTTTGTACTGGGGACTCCAGAACTGGACGCAGAACTCCAGGTGACGTCTTTGTGAGCAAAGCAGATGAAAGATTCACCTCCCTTGACCTCTGGCCATCTTTCTTTTGATACAACCCAGGCACAGTTGGCCTTCCTGGCTACATTCACATATTGCCAGCACATGTTGAACTTCTTGTCTGCCAACACCCCCAAGTTCTCCTCAGGACTGTTCTCAACCCATTCACCACCCAGAAAGTATTTGTATTCAGGATTACCCTAACCCAGATGTATTTCAAGGACAAGGATATCCTGCAGACAGTGTCACATAACTTGCACAAGTCCAGGAAGGAGATGTTTCTTGCTCTACCCTTATCCACCAACGCTGTAACTTCCCTGTAGAAGGCCACCAGGATTTTCAGGAATTATCTGCCTTTATTGAAGCCCTGTTGGCTGTCACCAACCGCCTCCTGATTTTCCTTGTGCCTCAGCATAATTTGCAGGATGATCTGCTCCGTGATCTTGCCAGGTTCAGAGGTGACACTGACTGGTTATTAGTCTGCTGGGTCATTTCTTTACCCTTTTTTAAAAATGGAGGCTGTATCTTCCCTTTTCCAGTCTGTGGGAACGACACCAGACTGCCACGATTTCTCAAATGTGATGGATAGTGACCTAGCCACATTGTCCACCAGTTCCTTCAGAAACCATGGGTGTATCCCATTAGGTCCCATGGACTTGTGAACCTTCAGGTTCTGTATAAATTCAGCAACCTGATCTGCCCTTTCTATGAGTGCTTCTTCCTTTTTCCAGTCCCATCCCTCAACCTCCTCGACTTGGGTGCCATCTCTTGCCAGTGAAGACTCAGACAAAATAGTCACTGAGCACATTAGCCTTCTCTGTATCCTAGCTTACCAGGTCACTCCTTTCCTTCTGGAGAGGACTCACATTTTTCCTAGTTTTCCTCTTCTCACCGATGCCTATAAAGCTCTTCTTGTTTCTTTTAATGTCCTTGGCCAGATTTCAATCCATATGGGCTTTGGCTTCCCTAACCCTATCCCTGCTGCACAGACAATACCTCTATACTCCATCCAGTCCACCTGTCCTCGCTTCCACCCTCTGGAGGCTTCCTTCTTACATTTCAGTTTGTCTAGGAGTCCTTTGCTCACACACACAGGCCTCCTGCCATTTCTGCCCATCTTTCTTTCCGTAGATCCACAGTGCTCCTGAGCTTGCCCTCCTCTTTCAGTTCACTTCACTTCTGGTTCCCTATTGTGCAATGAGTGCTTTGCTAAATAAGGACTGATGCTCACTCCCTGAATGCATGCATGGCTGGTCATGGGCAGGACTGAGTGTAGAAGAAAATGCAGAAGAAAATGGTAAATTATATCTTCCCAAGGTAAAAATGTCACCTTCAACTCCTTGGGGGCTGTTTTGTGATGCTTTACTTGATGCACGTTTCAATTCCATGGAAACTGCCCCTACATGCACGCTTTGATCTGCTCCAAGCTCTTGGCATAGAAGGTGATAGATCAGACACTAGTTGGAACTGGCATTGTCCATGTTTCAACCCATGATAATCCATGTTCCTAATTCAAATGGAATCCTTGATTAAGACATAAGTATTTGCTCTGTGATTTTGTTCAGTCATTTCACTTCCTCTAGCCCTGCTCTTCAATGTAAGTCTCCACTGACAGATGAAAATGTAATTTTGTGTTTTCCTTTTATAATAGTGTTTATGAAGACTGATTTTTCAGACCAGAGAAAAATATTATTAAGTAGCCCCATGGGTGCAGCCACCTTATTTATTAACAAACATAGAAAAGTTCAGGGCGTAGGGCACAGGTACAGCAGGGCTGATGAAGACTTACAAAACTAGACACATGATGTAAACCAGGCATTACAACACAGGGCTATAACACAGAGCCACAAACATCCTCCCCCTTTTCTCTTAATCTCCCTGTGTCCCCTTGCCATTTCTGCACAGTCAGGGTATAAAAAAGAGAATGGGTGTAGGATGGAGCACAGGAGGTTCCACATCAATATGGGAAGGAACTTCTTCACAGTGAGGGTGACAGAGCACTGGAACAGGCTGCCCAGGGGGGTTGTGGAGTCTCCTTCACTGGAGACATTTAAGACCCGCCTGGATGTGTTCCTAAACGGTCAAAACCACCTCAGCTTCCTAAAGGTGCTTCCCAGTAAATGGCCACCTGGGTACCAGAAGAGTGTAAACCAAAATAGAAGTAAACATAAGAATCTTTAATCTTTTTTCTTAAACCTTTGTCGTCACTGTGCTGAAAAGACATGTTTCTTTACTGTTGACATGAGTGGCTCTAAGACTGTCTGACCAGAACACTAACAATTTCATGGAAAAATACATTTTTCTCAACATTGTAGCCCTATGGAAGTGCTTTGGATCCACTTCCATTTATGAACTGGTGATACGTGTTTGAATTGGGGCAGCTGAAGCTGTTTAACCAACTGTTATAGCCAACAGAGATGTAGTTCATACAGCCAGCAGATTCTGTATCAGTATCAATTTAATGCAATTTAACAACTCTCTTCACTTAAAAAGTCATGTGGATATTGCCAGACAAAGGCAGAAGAAAAGGCAACATAGGCAGCAGTTGTCTTCTAACAGTGGTCTGTCATTCCCACAGCAAACCATTCATCGTCTTCATTTATTTATTTACAGGACTGCATACATATGGATTCAATCAAATAAAATATGTAGGCTGAAGGGTTCTTTTGCTCAGGAAACTCATTGTTCTGAGAAGTCTTTTATGCATCCTGCCCATCTTTTCAACATCCTACTACATCTTTTTGTCTTATGGAAATCAGTAAGAAAGAGTAATTGTTCTACATGTCAAGGTCCTTCTGCACTTAAAACTAAGCATCCTGAGAAAAATGTAGAAGAAAGACTATTAGTTTTGAGAACAGCCAACTGCAATTTATTTGTCTGTAATTAGAATCATAGAGTCATTAGGGATTGGAAGGGACCTGGAAAGATCATCCAGGCCAATCCCCACTGCCACAGCAGGATCACCCAGACCAAGTCCAGGCAGGTTTTAAACATCTCCAGACAAGGAGACTCCACAACCCCTCCTGGGCAGCCCCCTCCATTGCCCCTGGGAAGAAGTTATAGAATCACAGAATCAATCAGGATTGGAAGGACCACAGGATCATCCAGTTCCAACTCCTTGCCATGGGCAGGGACACCCCACCTTAGATCAGGCTGGCCAGAGCCTCATCCATCCTGGCCTTAAACACCTCCAGGGATGGAGCCCCAACCACCTCCCTGGGCAACCCATTCCAGGCTCTCACCACTCTCATGGTGAAGAACTTCCTCCTCACATCCACTCTAAATCTACCCATCTCCAGCTTTGCTCCATCGCCCCTAGTCCTGTCGCTACCCGATACTGTTTAGTCTCCTAAAAGTCTTTTGCAGAAACACAGCCTGACCTTTGCTGACAAATCAAACCTTGTAGGCTTAACCCCTAAGGAACTTTATGGGACCAGAGTGCATGTTATCAGCATTAGTGGTGGATGCCTGGGTAGAAACATTTACATTGCATGTTAAAATAATTGCTCTTGAGAGAACAGTCATGACATCTATTCCACAAGAACTTGCTGGTGCTGCCTTATACAACTTGATGCTGACTCCTTTGGCCATCTTTGTACTTGTGCTGGAAGGACCTTGCTACCAGAATGCCAACCCAAGTTTCTCAGCATGCTCAATAGCACTGTTCTGTAAAACCATTTACAACACAGACCATCTCTGTATATGCTGGCCAGAGATACATCCTGCTAGTGAGAACACTGTTCAAAAAGGTTCCTTTCAAAATGTTTCCAGGATGAGAATAGACAAAACATTTTTCCTGTTCTACTTATTCAGGCTACACTAAAACTATTATTTTAAGGAAGTTGTGTTGTTTTTGGAGCTTTTTTCCACCTAGGTCAGAACGTATCAGAATGGGTCACCATTGTGCGGGTCTGGATCATTGTGCTCCAGGGGTTGGAGCTAATGGGTTACACTCCAGGTGGAGGCCAGTTGCAAGTGTGTTTGGACTTGTTCGTTTTTGTGTCGATGTTATGGTTTGAAAATTGCCCAAATGAGCTGTTGTGGTCTCGCCAGACTAACCTAGGACAGTCATTATCGGTGCCGTGGAAGAAGTGGCAAGACACACCTTCACTGAGCCTGGAGGCAGAACCAAGCAGGGGCAAACAATCAATATGCTGAAAAGCAAGACTGCCCTTCAGAGGGACTGCGGCATGCCGAAGAACAGGCCAGCAGGAACCAGGCTCTTCACAGTGTTTGCAGGACAAGAGGCAACAGGCACAAACACTAACAAACTGGATGTTAGGAGAAACTGAACATAAGAACACTTGGAGAACGGAGCAGGTTGCCCAGAGAGATTGTGATGTCTCTGTTCTTGTAGGTTTTCAAGATGCAACTGGGAAAAGTACCAAAATGCCTGCTCTGACATCTCAGTTGCTCTGTTTTGAGCCCAGGGATGTGGCTGAGTCAGGGATGTGTGCTGAGGGTGAACTTCACAGAGTAGGGCTGGCGGTTGGACTGGATGATCCCAAGTGACTTTCCCAACCAGAGTGATTTATGGTTCGTTGATTACATTGCATTAAGGGACTCATGAGGTCCCTTCCCACCTAAATTACACTGTGACCACATTATTACAAATTTTGTCTCCTCTATTTATCCCTTCACAGTCTGAATTTTGGTACGGACATTTACAATCCAAACTCTTCCGGAGGCATTTTATCATAGTGTTCTTCTGCCTCAATAGAATTAAAAACATGGAACCTTCCTCATAATATAGAGAGGTTCTTCTCCTCCTCTACTCTGCACTGGTGAGACCACACCTGGAGTATTGTGTCCAGTTCTGGGCTCCTCAGTNAATGATTCTATGATTCTATATTTGGTGCTAACACACCAGTGTCGGACTGAAACGACACCTTTCACTATTAACGCAGACCAAATTGCCAATTATCGGTGGTCACTGATTGTTCATCACGACAGTTTTGCAGGGTCTTTCAGTTTCATTGAAAACCCTTGTGTGTTAGTAGCTCATTTAGATTTCTCTGCCATGTATTAGCAGTTTCAGATACCTGCAATTTCATGTTGGCAAAATTTTTGAACATTTGGAGTCAGTGTCCTATCTGTCTGCTCAGTTTCTCCAAATATCCAAACTGTTTAATTTCCCAGTGGTGGATAAAATTACTTTTCTTTTGGACTGGTAGTCTTATGTTTGCTCTCTCGATCCATTACTGCCTGCAGATTCCTCCAACTATTTTTTTACTCATTAGCAAACTGACTGGATCATTTACTACAGCTTGTGGTTAAAACAAAAATGAAGGATAAAAACATGAAAAAACAATTTAATCTAAATATTTTACTTCATATTGGAACTTTATGGTTTTCCAAGGGAATCATTATTCTCCAACTAGCATTCAAATTTTCCCAGTTACTGCTTTTCCAAGACAAAGTTCTTACTAGTACTGGGTCACCATCGTAAAGATCATCTCTTAACCACCCTGTTGCTTATTCCAGTTGAAGGTAACAGCCTTTAATGCCAATTGCATCAGCTTTCTCAGCTGCCTCTTATTTTTCCATTACACTCTCGTGTCCGGATGCAAAGCACAGGTCAAACACACATAACATAAGTCAGTTAACAGATACCCAGTCCATCCTGTGAAGCACAGGCACAGTCTCCCACCACCACTTTGAGCACAGATTCTAAAATTCTTCCTTCTTAACTTACCTCTTGTTATGAAAGTCAAACTCAGTGAAGATCTTGTTTCCCACACCCAAAGCAAATCCAGCCTTTTCACCGCCACCAATCGAATTCTTCCGATGCATTTTTTTAGACTGAAGATGTTAACAGCCATAACCACAACTGATTCTTCATTAACTAGGTGGGCAGCATTCTGGGAGGGACAAGGTTACCTCTGCTATGTGACTTTTTTTGGTAACTGAACTTAGGATCATAGGATGTTAGGGGTTGGAAGGGACCCAAGAGATCATCGAGTCCAACCCCCCCAACTTAGTGACATTAATTTTTAGAAAGGGTTTTGTTGTCATTCTGGAGTAAGTTTTTGTGGTTAAATGGTTCAATTCATACACATCATATTTTTTTTTTATTAAAGTTGCTGAAAAGTTTGGCCTTGAAGATGTAACTTAAAGGTGTGTTGGAGGAGCCCTGGGTTTCACCTGGAAAGGTGGCTCCATGGCACATGGTAAAAAGGAGCAAAACAAGGATGGGCTCTGTAGCCACTCAGCAAAGATGCGAGCCTGAGATGCAAAAGAGCCCTGTTACAGTTCTTTGTTCTCTGGAACTGGAGTGAATAGGCTGGAAAACATTACTCAGAGTCGGTCAGAGTCTGACTGGCATTAGGAAGTTCAAGAGATTTTCTTCTTTGTGCCAAGGTAGAAAGAAAACAAGATTCTGGAACCACGCAAATGGCTGGGGAAGAGAATAGTCATCCTAGATCAGCTGCCACTGATTTGAGCTGCTTCCCGACAGCTTGTAAAGAAGGGGTTTAGCCAGTAGCTGGATCTTCCCTTTGGGCTACCGAACATTTTCTCACAGAACATGCTTCACAGTGGACTAACTTGCCCCACTACCATCAGTTTCATATCAACTTCGGATTGAAAAAGAGACTCTACAACAGCAAGGTGATCCATGACAAATGTCATGTTGACATGGCAATAACGGTAGAATTTCTTTAGGAAAAGGAGAGAAGAAACTTCTCTGATTGACAGACCTCTTGGTCACTCAATGGCTATGAAACCAACTGCTATCTGAAAAAGAAGGATAAGAAAACACAATGGTGTTTGGCTCCATCAGTTATTAATGTGAAGTTCTGGGGGTATAAAATGGTGGAAGGTAAATCAAAAGGGGTCAAGGTAGCAAATGGACTAGCTTCAGCTACATGAAGGCCCGTGATATTCTGATGATAGTGGCCGCCATGTGGACCTCCATCCAGTTCCTGGAACATGGTGGTTCTACTGTCTGGATTTACAAATGTGAAGATGTAGCAATGTTTTTTCAAAACTTTTCTGTGCCTGAACATCAGCTACACTTCTGTACACGTTGTCTCAGTAACTGTGAGACAACGACCTATTTCACAGGCGTTTCCTAGAACGATCAACCAGACACTGAACAGAAGAGTCCAGTGCAGCACAAGTCCAAGTGCAGCACAAGTCCAAGTGCAGCACAAGTCTTGTCCAAGTGCTGGACAAGAGTCCAGTGTTTGCACAATTTATCTGGGCTAAGGGAAATGCAAAGTGTTAATGGGGGCAAATACCTGAGTGATTATCTGCTGCATCTCCAGTACTCAGGGCATTTGAGATCTCAGCCTCATTCTTTGGCCTTCTTTCCTAATTACCAACAGCCTTGGTGTGTGTTTGTATTATTAGAAAAAACACAGAAACATATTGGTGTAAAACCAGGGAGAACACCCTCATATTTTTTGTGTTTGCTGTGTCCATCACTGTGACTTTAGCCATTAAAAACCAAACACAACACAGGGAGAACAGATCTGACTGAACACTTGTTTGCAAGACATCCGCCCTATCCCCTACAAGCTTCAGATAATGAGCAGACATTCGTATCAGGCACCTTCACCATTGATGAGAACACTTCTTGCCCCATGTATTTTGGCTTCATTCCCTGTGCAGTCTGTTTAATAGGGTGTTAAACAGGGCACAAAGCAGGTGGTGTACAGCCCACTCTGCCAGCTTGCTCTGCAGCGCTGAGTAGTTTGGGCACTTCTGTATAGGGTCCACCACAGCCAGTGTACAGAGTCTACATTTGCCTAGAGGTGGCTGATACCAAGGACAGACCTCAGGGATTAAAAACTCTCTCCAGTTCTGAATTAGGATAACACTGAAGTCGTCCTGCTTGCTTGGGATTCAGGTCTGAAAGCAGTTCTTGTAGGAAAATATGTCAAACATCATTTTTTTAGGGTATGATTGGATGATCTTGCTTCTCCCTAGAAAAGGGATTCTGAATTTTTCTGCTTTTGATGGTAACATTTGGAAGAGGGAGGAAGAAAAAGAAGAAGACGAAAGGCTTTTGACTCAGCATCATGGGGTCTGAAATTGTATCTCCATTCAAATCCCTCTGTAGACATCCAGTCCAGTCCAGTCCTTGAATTTTGCCTTATTGATTTTATTTTGCATCTCAGTCACATAACCTGAAAAACCTGAAACACAAATGTGGTGGTTTGGCCCTGGCTGGAGGCCAGGTGACCACCAAAGCTGCTCCATCACTCCCTCTTCTTGGATGGACAGGGGAGAGGAAAGTACAAAGAGAGGCTAATGGGTGAAGAAAACAGCAGTTTAACAAAGCAGAAAGTAAAAGCCATGCCAGAAGCAAAGGCAGATAATGATTGTTGTCTACTTGCCACCAGTGGTAGGTCTTTAGCTGATGTTCTAGGAAACAGGGCACCGATATGTGCAGCAGTTTCTCCAAGGGACAAATAGCCATCAACAAATGCCCTTCTTTTCTTCTTTCTTCTTGGTGTTATATCTGGGCTGACATCATATGGAATGGAATATCTCTTCGGGTAGTTTGGGTTATCTATCCCAACCCATCCCTTAGCCTACTGTTGTGGAGAAAGCCAGGAAGGAAGCCAAAAAACAACCCACAGCCTTGGTGCTGGGCGAGCACTGCTCCACAGAAGCCAAAACACTGGTGGGTTATCGACACCCCTCCAACTACCACTACAAACACAGCACCATGAGAGATGTCACGGGGAGGATCAGCTTCATCCCAGCTGAATCAAACACAAACCAATTGGCATCTTGTGCTCTACAGCACAAGACTCTGGAGTGGTGCTGCCTTAGGTCCTGAGGACACTCCTGCAGTGCAGTCCTACAGGTGTCATTGTGTAGACCTGGTGATACCTTCTGATTTTCAATTTTCATTACTGCATCTGTGCAAAACTGACACAACTGCTTTGCTTTGTGTGCAAAGGCAACCTGTGTGCAGGCAGCACCTTTGCACTGAAGTACTGTCCTCCAGCAAAGGCCTCACCAAATCATGGAAGTCTACAACTTCAAGTACAGATGCAGTGGAGTCACAGCAATGACAGAATTATGAGAGGCAAAAGTCATCGCTCATTGATAACAAAGTTCTCTGTCAGATATCAGTGAAGGCATTCCACCTGTTTCATGCTAGGTCCCGGTATTCTCGTTGACTTTGTAAACTGGATTTAGTACCAGTTTCTCTAAAAGCTGCTCAAAATAGGAAGTCTCTACTCTCTTCAACATTCCAGAGTGAACAACATTACTAGCATGTGCAATGGGTAGAGCTACGTGTCAAAGCTTTTGAAGTGAGTAATTGTCACAGACAGAATATCTCTGAAGTGGGAGATTGTCATGGTCAGCTCTCTTCCACATCTTCCAGTTGCCCTAGATTGCAGGAAGGACTACACAACAAAAAATCTGCTAGGATAAGGAGAGCATGAAGAATGACTATGGACACCTAAGCTGCACCCGTTTGATAAGTTCACCTCCAGCTGAGGAAGATCAGTCTGTCCTGTGTTACTTTTCTACTGGTCAGCTTCTTCTTTCTTTTGTTCTCGTTTCAAACAAATAAACAGACAGACAGCACCAAGTAGAAAGAAATCTCAGCCACCTGAAGCAAGATAGGGTCTTTTATGCCTCCTATTTTGTTTGCAGAGAATGTTTTAAATATTTAAACAACTTTACACAACCATAAATTACCACAATCTCAAGCTCGGAGCATAGATTTAGAGCCACATTTTTCTGGAGCCAACTTGAGAACAAAGAAGTTTTACCTTTCTCCAGTCTGTATCATTACCACTGACAGCATCAGTCCTCTCCTTTACAAGTGTAAATCTGTAGATTTGTTGAAATTAATGACTCTTCTCAGCACATTGTTAACCTGCAGGGAAAATCAGAGTCTCTTTATCTACAGTAATAAAACTTCCAAGGCACTGGAGACCTTCATTACCACTTCAGACTCCTTCTGCCTTCTAGCATGCAAATCAAATGATGCGTTAGCACAAGATCTGCCAGGTAAGGCTGAGTGTGAGAGGGCAGTCAGAAGCAAGCCCTGGTCAGCCAGGTACCCAGGAACACGGCCCCATGCTAGTGCATATTGTTTAAAGGAATTCAAGTGTTACAGGTTTTTATTACAGATTAGGAGATAAATGAAGGGCAGTAAAAAGTTGATGTTTTCCTAATTGCTCTGTGAATATTCCTCCTAATAGTATCCTGCCAGTAAATGCCAAACAAAGGCGGTGACACACGGTCCAAGATGAGGCGCAGCTGCACTTTTACAGGACAGAGATACACGTGTAGGACTACACGTATAGAACAGATGCGTTTGATTCCGTAAACGCCGTCCTGCCAGAGGCAATCGTCATCTATTTCGACCTTACAGAGCCAGGGAGGTTCAATCTGTGTTGGAGGATTCTGGCATTCCCACTCTCAGCAAAAGTCTCAGCACGCGCTCGAGTCTACATGCCAGTTTGCAACCAGGCATTCCTGCTACCACCGAGTAGTATGTGCCCAGCTAGGCCAACCACTACATTCTCCACCATCCACAAATCCACCTCTCTTCAGCGCAAGTCTAGACAGCAAACCTGAGAATAGAACCAAATTTATTCAGTGGATGCTCATGCTACTGTCCGAGAAGATACCCTGCTTTAAGGACACGAGTTCATCTACTTAAAATTGTACAGCTGTTGTCCTCCCAAAAAACAGGAAAATAAACACAAATATACAGAGAAATTCTGCTTCCTTCCGTTTTGCTTCTTCTCAACAATAAACAAGAGGCATCAAAGGACCCTCCTGACCAACATCAAAAGCCCAATTTTCTACTAAAGAGAACCCAAGATTAAAACAGTTTCCATTTGTGGTCAGTGGGAAAAGCTCTTTGTAAAGCACTTAATAAGTTTTCCCTGCTTTTAGAAAATCAAACATTTTACACCACAGCAAAAGTTTTTATTCAGTGCTGCAGTAATCTTTATTAATCTTAAACAGGGAGAAACAGCAAAGAAAAACCCTCCACAGCCCTGAGCCTGTGGCCTCTGGTCTCTGCTTCTTGCTGGTTTCAGTTGCAGATAAGGCAGAGAATTATTTCTTGGCTAACAGCAATAGAGAAGAAAACATAAATAGGTATTGGGTTATAGAGCAAGTTAAGAATCTTTTCTGTGGTAACCTGCAAGCCAGCAAGGAGCAAGTCAGTGAAAAAAAATGTGGGGGTGGTAAGGAGTAGGGGAAAGATGGGTCTTCAAAGACAAAGAATGAAAGGGTGGTGAATTAGACCCCAATTCCACAAGTTTTGGTGAACACAGCAACTGTTCTTTCCCAGACAGTAAACCATTTGATAACTGCTGCTTACGTGACTATTTTTAGCAGAATAGAATCACACAGAATCACACACACACAGAACATCAGAGATCAGAAGGGACCTCAAAAGATTGTGACCAAGCAGTAGGACTTTAGCTCTGGCAGATTCTTTGCTCGCTGTGATAGAGATCTGTTTCCTACTATGTCAGAGTCAAAAGAGAGGAAACAGTGCATGGAGAGGGCTTGAGGAAGTACCCCCCAATTCCAGGCAACCATTAGCAGCACAATGTGTTCTTCATGGCATTCCTATCCAGGTGCCTAGAATCACAGAATCCCTAAGGAACCATTATCTCACCAATGATCATTCACCACGGTACCATCCAGAGACTATCAGAGCCACCCAAGAAGTAGATGCAAGCAGAGATCCACATCCTTCTGCAAGGAGCTCCTGGAAGAACTACCTCAGCTCTCATCCTGACCCTCAGGAGGTCTGTCCCAGAACCTGAAGGGTTAATAGACAAATGGCCTGTTAGCACTCTGCATCACTGCAGTCCTTGAAACACAAATGTGGGAAGCATGGGAGCTTCCTGTCTTTTACAGCCCTGTCAACAAGGTAGGGCCAGTTATCCCTGGGGTACAGTGGCTGGAGCCCACACCTCCGCCCTGTGCCAGGGGCAGCCCAGTGCCAAAGGCTTTGCTTGAAAACACAGGCTCAGAGCCTGGGCAACACTGAAATGGGTTAAGGCATTTGGGTCTGGTGGAGGAGAGAGATGGGATCACCAGCCAAGGAAACAAAAGGGCATCTCAGGCATAGAACAGGAGCAGTGAGGGACTGAAATGATTAAATGTAAAGGTGAGAGTCTGGGGAACAGGAGACTTGGTCAGGCTGCCAGAAGAGTTGGTGCAACGCACGGCGCTGCAGGAATCTGTGCACAAACAAGCAGTGGGTACCAGCCCCAGAACCACCCATAAGGTGCTGGAAGGTCTCATCCCAGGCAGCAATTTTGCTGATAGAGCTGAGGGCAAGAAAGAGGGAGACAAATCAACCCACCTCTGCATGTTTTCCGAGCCCTTGCTGTGTTGCTGTCTGCAGCAGCAATTCAGCGCTGCGATGACCAGCAGCCATCGCCTGGGAGGAGTATTGCAAACGAGCAGGGATGAAGACACAAGAAGCAGCATCTAGAGAGAAATGAAACTTACCAGTATCTCCGAACCACATATTTAAGGAGCATTTTCTGAGGTTTCAAGGCAGCTCATCTGAAGTCAGAAATGACTGAGTCTCCCTGGCTGTGGCAGGTTTTTGGAGGTGAGAGTCCAGCCCCATGGTTCTACCTCCTGAAGCTGTATGCAGGTAGCAGCTGTGTGGGGAGGGCGATGCCTGTGGCACAGCAGGGCTTTCACAGTCACGGCTGCTGTTGCTGGGGATGCTCCAGAAGCTGCTTTCTGCTGGTGAGCTTTGAACTCCCATCAAATGCTTCACTGCAAACTGTGTTTCCTGCAAGCGTTCCCAGAAAAGGTACCTGAAGCAGGGGGAGAGGCCAGTAGCCAGTTTCTCTATGATATGAACTGTTAAGGAACTGCATTAGTGATGTGTTGCAGCTACAGGGCCAAACTGTTGTTAGTCATGCTGCTCTGGAAAACAAGGTGGCTTGTAGCTACGTAGTCCTGTAGTCCTTACGCCGTGTAGATAAAGCCAAAGGTTTTCTTGCTTGCTAGCAGCTATTTGCTACTGCAACCTCAGCTCTTGAGCAACAGCTCCTACACCAACAACGTCTTGTGAGGCTGAAATCCCAATTTTCAATCACGAAACATTCTAATTGTTTTCTTTAAGTGATGGTTGCCTAAGGGAAAAAAAATAACGACCCAGAAGGCAGGTAGATGAGACATAAGAGCACAAAGGGATGCGCCCACAATCTATCACCAAGTATACAGAAGCAGAATAAATACTTCTGGAGGGCTTGTGAAGTTTTCTGCTGGTTAGAGAGGCAGCCACCCTTGCAAGCAGGCAGCTCTTGGTTACCCTCTAGCTACTGCTTGATTTTAACTCCTCCTTGGATAGGTCACAAGGAGGAGTCACCCGGGCTATGCCAAGACCTGAAATGGGAGACTGGTGTAAATGGCAGATAGCCAGCGCTGAGGAGACATCTGGGCTAAGGCAAGGCGCTAAGGTGTGTTGTACACAGTTATGAAACTATTCTACCTTTGTTTTTTGTGTAACACTATATTTTTAAGAACTGTGCCTGCCTGAGGAGACAGTAGCTGTTTTGTTCTCTGAATTGCTGTAGCCTCGGGGTGTCAAAGTCATTTAGTGCAGAGGGTTGAATTCCATGTTAAATTATGGTTGGTGGGTTACAATATAAATATGCTGCCTGCCTTCCAGTACAACAGTGTCCCAGTGATGCCAGTGGAGGTTCACAGAGAGATTTGCATCACTCAGCTGAACAATTTGCTCCCTTTTAAGATCACAGCTGTCAAGCTCCATACTCCCCTTTTTCCACCAGCTCTTCATTCCAGCTCCATGAGAGATGCGCTTCCGCATCTTCCCCGCTGCTTGCTGAAAACTGCCAAGAGTGATACAGATGTGTGTTCAGGGACATCCATCAGCCCATGAACACTTCAGACTGCTGTGTCTATCCATTCTGCAAAGTCATGCTTGGGAGATTTTCTTCATAGCCAGCAAGGAATGGAAGCAGGATTCCGTATCCTTTGCTCTACAGACTGTTTTCATCTCCTCAGTGCAGCAGGAACAGAAGCAAACTCACTGCTAGGATTTTCTTCCATCTAGACCTAGATCTATTGGAACAAAGAGCATGCCCACGGAAGCAAAATACTTCCATGAAAGCTAAAGTCTCCTTCCTTGCAGATTTGGGCACTGAGATGGTTTCATTTTGCTATATAAGAAGGTTCAATCTTTGCCTGCTCTTTTCTGACTGAAACTTCCCGAGCCTCTCCCATGAGGACCCTCTGGTGTTTAAATACGATGGGTCACACCTGGCCTCAGCCTTTATGTCTCTCTCTCTGGTCAAGTATTTCCATAAAGTTTTAACATAATTATTTTGTGTCCTTTCCCTGACTTTGTTTGAAGCTGTTTAGTGGATGTGATGGAAGACAGTTGATTTGTTTGGAAGGGAAATAGGAACGAGAGCAGGAAGGAAGGAAACAAAAAGAAGGATGTGAAACCATGACATCACTAGTCATTGCTCGCACTGCTCTTAAGACACTCCAAATGCTAACTCAAGGCTGGGCTGCTGGTCCCCACCACAGAGCATGAGTTGCAAAGAATGGCTGACTTTCCACATGGGGATGCGTGCTCGCATGACCCTCTCTGTATATGCATCCATAAATCTTGGCCTCAAATCTCTTGTCTTGGCTGCTGGTCCCATCCCCTCCTCCCTTTCCTCATACGGGATGTGGATGTTGTGAGAAGACACCGAGATTGGAAAATAGATTTTTCTCGTCTCCCTCCCAAACGAGCAGGAGATTGCTTTTAAAGGTACTAAATGGACACAGGTGGGACTGTAAACTTAAGTGCCTCCACATGGAACATCTGCTGCATGTTCACCAGTTCCTGTTATCTTTATAGCAGAACTGGGTCTTTTAACCCCTTCCCAACTGCCTGCCCCAGCACTTGTGTGAAGAAGGTGTGCGATGGCTTTTCTTTGATGTTCGGAGAAGTCACAATGGGTCTCTGTGAGGTGACTGGCATATGGTGCAGTGCTTTGAGCCACAGTGTGCTCAGCAATTTGCACAGGTGGGTGGGGGAGGAAGACAAGTGTTGTCCAGGTGTTCCCAGTCCTGCTAGAGATAAGAGGATTCCAGACGTACCGCAGTACATGGAATATCCCCATTCTGTCTCCCTCTCCCCTCCCTCCTGCACTGCCCCCAGTCCAGGAAATGTCTGTCTTGAGGACAGACCGTATTAGTGGGGATATTCCCAGCTTCGACTTTTGGGGTTAAAAGAAATTATTTCTAAATGTTTTGGCCTGGACCCAAAGAAAGTGATTTTTTTCCTTTCAGCTGCTAAATCCATCCGTTCTCTTCTTCCTCCCACTTCTGCCAAGCCTTGCTTTCAAGTTTAGGTACAAAATAGAAACCTGGCCCACGTTAGTGTACGTGTAACCCCTTCACTGCTGCCTCCCACGGCATTTGTGCAACAGAGCCGTGTGGCATCTTCCTTTGAAGCCCTGATGAAGTCACAGTGGATCCTTGTGCTCGAGCTGCAAGCTGGCTGCCAGGTGAAGCATTTGCATATTTTTCCGTGTGCTCAGCCTGAGAAGAGAAGGAAAAATTGGCTGATGGCATACAAAGTGTGTACTTCCAAACTGATTTTGATGTAGAATGAGATTGGAAGCTGCAGCCTCCAGATGAGTTGCTGAGCACACCTAAATGCTAAAAGTGTTGATGCCACGTGCATGAGCTCATCTGCAGCTGGAATGGTGAAGAGACACAACGTGACATGGAATAAGGAAGAGCTGTGTCGGTGAAAACCAGAGTTTATTTAAAGCAGTTAGTTGTGCAGTGTGGGAGGTGACCACTGTCACAACCTCGTGCAGACAAGCTCCAGTATCAAGCCACCAAACCCCAGCAACTACCAGAACTCATTTTCAGCTATCTGTGTGCGTGCTGAGCACGTGTAACATAGAACAGTTTTGATTAGCTGTCTCACACCCAGTTGTGCAGTTGTTCACACCGAAGCAGCTAGACAAGGTGTGAACCACCAGGATCGAGCAAACATTCCCAGGTGGAACAGGAAAAGCCTCAATTGTCTCTGAAAACCCATGCCAGTGCCTCCACTCTGCTCTTCCCTTGCCAGGAATGAGGATTCTGTATTTCAGTCCATCTGATACTGTGGTAAGCACCTGTTTTCTTCTTGCCATGTTTAAGGAACAGATGTGCTTCTTAGACAGGGATTGGAAAAGTAGTAGGTGCATCCGGAGCCCAGAAAATGTCTCTTGGCCTATATGTTCCTTGAGTGTGTGACGGGAACAAAAGCAGGTGAGACTCTTACATAAAGTGCTAGTGGTTTGGGCTTCTTAACAACGTAGGTTCTAAATGATCTGCCAATTTCCCTCACAGTCTGATGGCAACATTTCCCAACAGAGCTGTTTCATCAAAAGGTGTGCAATAAAAACACAAACCCTTGCCTTTTAAAGACATATCTTGCAATTTTATAAAAGATGTTGAGACAGGACCAGCATCTGATTCAAAATAGTCTGCTCCATCTTCTCTTCTCACAGTCCTTGTACTGCTATTAGATCTTTTTAAGCACACCCAAAGCATGTTGACGTGCCCTGCATCCACGTTCAGGGTGTGCTAGAGCATCCTGTAGTTTTAGCCTGCGTGCGGTCTTTGCTTTGGATTTATTCCTCTTCTGTTCCAGGCTTCTTCCTTTTGTGCCTTTTCCCTTCTTCCCATTGTCTTTCAGCTTAGTAAAGCATGATGTAACACAGACCCCACACCAGGAGTTTAAGAAAACTCCACTTCTTCTTAGAGAAACCTGAACACATGAAAAACCAAACACATCCTTCCACTGAGATGGCTTCTGCAAACCATCACACTGCTCAGTTTGTCTTCCATCGCTTCTCTCCAGCCCATTTCCCAACTTGTTTACTTAGATCACAACTCTCTTTCAGACAGCAGATCTCTTTTTGTGCCCGTACTTACTAGCCAGGGACACACCATGACACTTTTCAAGTCGCCACACCGCCCACGCTTGATGCTTGTTAGAGCAGTCCTAGGCTCCACCTAGAGCATGTGCCTGAGATCCACTTTGATCTGGATGAGGGGATCGAGTGCACCCTCAGTAAATTTGCAGATGACACTAAATTGAGCATGAGTGTCAATCTGCTGGAGGGTAGGGAGGCTCTGCAGCAGGATCTGGACAAGCTGGAGCGATGGGCTGAGCTCAACTGTATGAGGTTCAACAAGGCCAAGTGCTGGGTCATGCACTTGGGTCACAACAACCCCAGCAACGCTACAGGCTTGGAGAAGAGTGGCTGCAGAGCTGCCTGGTGGAGGAGGACCTGGGGGTGTTGATCGACAGCCAGCTGAACATGAGCCAGCACTGTGCTCAGGTGGCCAAGAAGGCCAATGGCATCCTGGCCTGTATCAGAAACGGCGTGACCAGCAGGAGCAGGAAGGTGATTGTGCCCCTGTACTCAGCACTTGTGAGACCGCACCTCGAGTACTGTGTCCAGTTTTGGTCACCACAGGAAGGGCAACCAAGGTGGTGAAGGGGCTGGAGGACATGCCCTCTGAGGAGAGGCTGAGGGAGCTGGGGCTGTTTAGTCTGGAGAAGAGAAGACTGAGAGGGGACCTTATTGCCCTCTACAACTACCTTAAAGGAGGTTGTAGCAAGGCTGGTGTTGGGCTCTTCTCTCCAATTAGTGATGATAGGACGAGGGGAAATGGCCTCAAGTTGCATCAGGGGAGGTTTAGATTGGATATTAGAAGGAAATTTTTTACTGAGAGGATGGTTAGGTGCTGGAATGGATTGCCCAGGGAGGTGGTGGTGTCACCAACCCTAGAGGTGTTTAAGGAACGAGTGGACACGGGGCTTGGGGATTTGGTCTAGCGGTGAGATAGTAGGAGAAAAGGTTGGACTCGCTGACCCTGGAGGACCTTTCCAGCCATGATGATTCTGTGATTCTATGATTCTATGACACGGCCACTCGCACTCACAGGGTGAGGACTTGAAAGCACTTCTGAGTCCTGCAGCCTGGATGGCTCCTCTGCTACTTTCTGTGCCCAGAAAAATGGCATTTTTCTTGACTTGTGGTTTCAAGGAATGGCTCCCTGGAAGCACGTGCCGGGCTGTCACTCGCAGAATAAGCACTGGTTATGTTTAATATCCACGTCCCGCGCTTTTGACCGGGTACAAGAAGCAAAGTTACTTACACAGCAGTGATGCTTGAAAACAGCTGCTGTTTCAGGGGCAATACATGGGTCGGTGTTTCCAGAGGTGTACTTAAAACACAGAGAAACTACCACGGCTGTCATGAGGCACATCACTGCCACAGAAAGCTCAGTCAGCAAAGTTTTGAGAGATATGTTCCTGTGTGACTCGGTCTGGGTGATCCTGCTGTGGCAGGGGGATTGGGCTAGATGATCCTTCGAGGTCCCTTCCAATCCCTAATGATTCTATGATGTCTTAGTGGGAAGTGAGGAAGCACCTCCTTTACTGTAAACCCTGTGAGAGGTGGAGAAGCCTCCTGCTCTTCGTGGTAAACGCCTTAGGACAAAAAGGCTTAGGATGTACAGGGAGGCGTCACTTCTGTCATCCTCCCGTCCTGAATCCTGGCAACAAAAATTCTAAGCCACCCCATACTTTTTGGATTACTCTAAACCCCATCGCAGTGCTTTGCTTAAAGCACTTTATTTTGAATAGGAATAGCTCCGTGAAAGGACTCCGATACGGGCTGAAACTGAATCGGTTTCAGGGCAATGCAGCTGGAAGCCGGCTAATTTAAAAGCTTCCCAGGCAGAGCAGCACAGGCAGCTATTCTGCAGCCTCCCTCCGCCCCCAGCTAGAGTGCACCAGGGCTGCCGACATCCCTTAACCCTTGCGCTGCTTCGCCAGCAAGGCTCAGGGGAAGAGGAAAGCAAGAAGAAAGCGTGCCTTCTTCCAAAGTGACCCCTGCAGAGCATGCACTTTGCATCTGCTCGGGGGGATAGTGTGGAGGGTTTGTTTGGCCTCCCCAGCCCTCATACCCTGACTTGCAATACCAGTTTACATCCTGGGGTGCAAGCTGGGGCTGTTTCTGTCACGGGTCCTTCCTTTCAGTCCCAGTACAGCCAACAGGTCTCATAGAGCCTTTTGTAACACCTCTCATTCCCACCTGCTCTGCATGTGAGGTGCTCTTCTTGTGCAGGTGTACAGCTGAGCCTCGCGTGCATAGGGTCAGGATGGGACTGCACTTCAAGGAGCATTTCAGCTGCTCACTGAAGATTAGAAATACAGACACAGGGTGAATTTTGTCTGGGAGCAAACACAACTCACGGTGTAGTGTTTGGGAGAGGGGAACTTCCAGTGAGGCTATGGAGCAGTGCATCCTTCCCTTTACACAGAAACTTTTGGTTTTGAATTAACAAGGCGAGGGACTTGATTAATCTGAGCCTAACAAGACTGCGGAACAGCAGGGGTTTGTTTTGCTTTTCCAAGGTTTTCATCACATCTGATTTGTATTTCCAAATTTTCCACTCTTTTTACCACCTTCAAACTGGTTAGAACCTACGTGGCTAACAAGTCTGCTGCTCGCCATTAACTCTTCCAGGATGCAGGGTGTTGGCACATCTGTGCAGAAGATAGAACAGAGCCTCTTTTTGGTGTCTTCAATGGCTCTAAGCCTGCAGGAGGGTTTAGTTGCCACAGGTCAGGCACTTCCCTAATCCTTCACCCCTTCCAGCAACTCAAATTTTTTGACCCTGGAGCAATAATCACTTAATTGGACAGGAGAACCTCGGCTGTTTCTGTTTGTGTCCTGGTTTATCAACACTAACTAGTGCTCCTGAGGAGTTACTGCATGTCTGTGGATCAGTTCCTGCCAAGAACCCCGTTCTGGAGCAGAGTTGGGACGGGTAGACAGGGATTCCCAGTGATTCAACCACCCCAGCATAATCCAGCTGAAGCAACACGAACGAGCCTTCAGATACCACCACGGTCCTGACAGCTCAGACGTTCCTACGAAAGACTTTTCAATCTCAACCCCTCAAAAGCTGCGATTTTGCCCCTGGAAGTCACCGTTCGCATGAATGAGCAAACTCAAGTTAATCATTGGTGAGATTCAATGGTTTTTTTAAAGACACTGCAGTCTGTTTTTCCCTAAAAACAGCAAAAGTAGAGAAAACAACAGATGACCAGGTGATTCCGTGCTGTGTTGGGTGACACACTTACAGTGACTTCTAGAAGTATTTGTCTATTGTTTGACTTTGCTAGCAGAGAGAAGCCCAGGTTCAGGACTGACTGTCCTGACAGTGTTAGTGGACTTTTCCACAGAGGGTTGTAATTAACAGCTGGGTGAAAGATGACAGCAGTAGGGACAAGGCTGACTTCAAAGTTACAGCAGTTACATGATCTGTTTTGAATCTGCTTTTATACCGAAATATTTTGACTGATGTGTCTGCATACACCTGTCCACATTAGTAAGTGTCAGGATTCACTGGCATAAGATATATTTGGGTGAATAACAACATATTACTGTCCCACACACCCAAATACCAGCGCTGCTAGTTTCCTATGTGATGCTTTGTATTATCATGTTTTCATTGCCCTCTGAAATGAGACTTTCAGTCTCTGTTACCTTTTGCAAATGAGCTCACACAGAAGCATGCAAAGTTAAAAAATATTTGCATAATTAATGTGTTGTGAAGGATGGAGAAACTAAGAGCCACACTAGACTTGAAAAAAGGGGGAAAATAAATTGTATTGTTGATACCCCCCAACACCTCTTGCTGTTTAGTAAGAGGCAGAATTTATTTGACAGATGAATGATTCTGGTGTATCCTTAGGGTGAGGTCACACACTCTTATGATTGAGAATATTGGGAGACCAACCTAGAAATTACGCTGCCATCAGGGAGTCCAGCGTAGGGCAACAAAGATGATGAAGGAGGTGCAGCAACTCCGTTATGAGGAAAGGCTGAGGGAGCTGGGTCTCTTTAGCTTGGAGGAGACTGAGGGGTGACCTCATTAATATCTATAAATATGTGAAGGGTGGGTGTTAGGAGGAGGGAGCCAGGCTCTTCTCAGTGTCATCTAGTGATAGGACAGGGGGCAATGGTTGTAAGCTGGAACACAGAACGTTCCACGTCAACCTGAGAAGGAACTTCTTCACGGTGAGAGTGACGGAGCACTGGAACAGGCTGCCCAGGGGGGTTGTGGAGTCTCCTTCTCTGGAGATGTTTGAGACCCACCTGGATGTGTTCCTGTGTGACTTGGTCTAGGTGATCCTGCTGTGTCAGGGGGACTGGACTAGATGATCTTTCAAGGTCCCTTCCAATCCCTAACGATTCCATGATTCCATGATTCTGTGATCAGAAGAGTGATCCTGCCCTCCTTCACCAAATAGCCTTTTACTTCCATTAATGGTTGCAGAGACATTGGGAGCATGTCCCTTGAGAAGGAGCTGGTGAGAAGCAGGTAGGAGTTTGTGGAGAGAAGGGAATGTGGCTCAGTCCATGTGCCAGCACTCCACAGTTCCACCAGTGGTGAGACCTCACGATAGCTCCCAGCCTAACCACGATTGGTTGCAACTCCTGCTCCAGTTCCACCTCTCTTTGCTTTGTTTCCACTGGGTTTCCACTTCATTTCTGTTGTTACCTCACTTTCAGAAGGAAAGGCTGTTCCTGCTGCCAGAGTTGCTGTATTTACCTTCTGCACTGCTCACCTGCCGTAGAAATGAGGAGAATCCGAGCATCTCCTGCAAAGGGGCCAGTTTTGAAACAGGCCAAGCTCACCTCAGCCCAGATACTCCCTCAAGAGTGAGCGCTGCAGCTTTAAGACTATCCTCCCAGATCCACATCACACCCACATATTTGTCCTCTCTTTGCACAGCCAGTGCCAAGCGGTGACATCTACCATAGTCTCTGGGACAGGCTGGTCTCTGCGCGGAGGAAAAAGGGGGGGAGAGGGAGGGGGGCAGCCGGGGAGAGCACAAATCCCGCTGTGTTCCAGGAGGATGAGTCACTTCCTCGCACCAGCTCTGTGATGCTTTATTTATTGCTGATCCACTGATACGAAGCCCGAGCAGCCTCGTCCCTCGTCAGCGTCCCCGGGCTCGCAGCCGGCCACCCCATTAATCACGCGGGGCCGTTGGGGAGTCCTGCCCGCCAGTGGCCTTTAGCTGTCTCCAGTTCAATGAAATTACTTTGTGTGAAGACTTGTTTTATGAGAGATTGGTTTATTTGTAACTAAACGACTTCCTCCGTTATTTGATAAGCTCAAATATTTGCTACTGATAGTCAGAGAGTATCACATTTATTATCCCCTTTCAGGCATTGCTTAACTCCTTCCTATCAGGCTCCTTTAACCCCTTGGAGGACAGCCTAAGGAAAGGCAGGAAAGCTTTTCTTCCTCTTCGGCGTGTTTTGGAAAGAAATGGGGGTTATCCTGGGGAGGATGTGGCTGGATTAAATCAAATTACAGTCTTTCCTTATAGGTTTGACATAACATTCAGCAGGGCTGACTCACATTAGACATTCAGAACTAAAGGAAAAGTGAGCAGTGCCTTTTCTTCCTTCATACATGGTAACACTTCAAGGTTGAACTAAATGGCTGCTTGTGGAGGTGAAGCACCATGGCCTCGAGGATGGGGGATCTGCTGTCTTGCCCCCAGTGGCTGTGTCATCTGTAACCCATTTGTGCCTCAGTTTGTGTTTTATTAACTATGACTGGAAAACAGACTTCCTTAGCCTTTGAAAGACACCTGATGTCTTTGGAAATATAAAAACCCATACAGCTGCAAGACCTAAGAAATACTTGTCTTATAACTTGGTTCCCTACACTCTCAGATTTTAGGCTTGTCTCTTTTTTTCATGCTCCAGCACTAAATCACAGTTTGAATAGAAAAAGGTGCTGACATGTGCCAGGAAGAGGAAAGTGATTAGCTGTATGAAAGTGATCTTGAGGAACCTCACCTACAGACCCTGGTTTTGCAGTACTTTTTGGAGTCTCCTTTGCTGGAGATGTTCAAGACCTGCCTGGATGTGTTCCTGTGTGACTTGGTCTGGGTGATCCTGCTGTGGCAGGGGGATTGGACTAGATGATCTCTCGAGGTCCCTTCCAATCCCTAATGATTCTATGATTCTATGATACTGCTTCTAGAAAACTTTGCTAGGTGTTCAGTGTTCCAGTAGACACGTGCTGTGGGTAGTGCTGCCTTGCCCAGCCTGTCTGCCACCTCCTGTCTGCCAGCACCACAGATTTCTACATCACTATGCACAGCAGCTAAAAATTAGGACAGGGAAAGAAATGGAGAAACAACCACTCTGTCAATAAAGATGAGTAGGAGTTTGATGTCTGGGGTTGTGAGATGGTTGGTTGGTGCTTCCGTAGCGTCACAGTTTCAAGACCTTGGGATACCAACTAAGCCAAGTGGACACCTATGGATGAGATTCACCTGAGGGTGCTGAAGGAGCTGATGGTGCAACTTGCCAGCCTCTTTCCATCATTTATCATCATTTATTTTCATTCTAGAGAATCATCAGTAGTCTCAAATGAGGATGGTGTTGTTCCAGCACTGCTCATGTGTTCTGCACAGTCTTCAAGGCACTTGGTATTGAAGCCAGCAGGCACTGGAGAAGGGCTTTGGGCTGGGAAAACAGCGATGTGCCCAGACCTTGTGGTGTCTTTGAATGCAGGAAGAGCTTGCTGTACTTGTGCTTGTCAGGGGCTGCAGTGCTCACAGCACAGCACAATAAATCCTATCTGAAATTAAAGGATCTGCTCTTATTTTCATAAAACATGAAAAAAGAGAAAGGGCTGCTCACTGAGAACGAAGTGAGATTAGTCAGAAACCTCCCTCACGTGGAGGAAGCATGATTCTTCTGTAAAATCTGGCTCAAGCAGCCTTCGATAAAAACAGGTCTCCTTCCCACCACAGGTAATATCTACCCGAGCAGGACTATCCTCTACCTGAATTTGATTTTCTGGAATCATTCCACAATGTGGACAGGAGTGATTTTGCGCATGTTTTTTCAAGCATAAGAATGTTGAGATGGATCTTTTGATCTTGCGGAAGCATTATTGTCCCTCAAAGTTCAGATAAATTAGTTGTTTCTCTCTGAATAAAAAGTTGTTGAGGGGAAAGGCATGCTCAGTGAGTGGGGTAGGAAGGAACTAATGGCTTGTTCTTGCTGTGACAGACATACAGACGTGGGAATCATTCACACGCTTCCAGTCAGGCGCAGCAAGCTCGCTGCTCACGGCTGGGTGTCGGCTGTGAAGGGGGACATTAAGCCTATCAGAAACTATAATGATGCTGACGCTGTCTTCTTAGTGCTGTGGCCTCCCAGAGCCTCCCCAGGCCTTTTGCAGGTGGCTAAGTTGATTTCTAACCAAGAGCCTGCTGGTGAGAGTCCAAACTCTTTCAGCTGAAACCCTGGAAGACAGGGATTGAAAACTGAGCCCGAGGAGAATGACAGTTCAATAAGTGTGTGTTTGTCTTGGACTTCGACACGAAGACGTGGCTATTACAGATGCTGCTGAATTCTTAAGGCCATGGGATGACTTTGGAGATACAGGAGGAGAAACTTTTGACTGTGTTTTCTGTACCAGGATCTCACAAAGACAGCCTTCCTCTTTGACGTATGAGCCTTCAATAAATGCTTAAGTTGGACTCTTAAGCTATAAGTATCTATGTGTAAATTAGATATTCTTTAGCTAATTACAGTTTTAAAAGCAGATGTGTGTTGTCACCATGTCTCAGATAACTGGTGAAGTCCTTTTTGCTGTAAGTGTCGAGGCACAAGCGAATTATAATGCAGAACACAGCATCATCTCATCATGTATCATAGAACACAATCATTTTCAAAACTTACATGCAAATTGAAGTGCATTTTGTTCTGCTGCAGAGAAACCTTGCTGTCTTAAAACACCTGGGTTCCTCAGGCAGCAACTGTCTGATGTGCAGACATTTAATTCAGTGAGAGCGTCAGCTTGGGAGAGAGTTTATGATCTGGGCTTCGTGAAAGAATTAGGTTATTGCAAAGAAATTAATCTTTCTTTGACCACAGCAAAAACACTTCACTAAGTATCTCATGTTTCTTATTGCAGTGATTAAAATAATCCTCTGCATGCTTCTTCCACATACCTTCTGCATTCATCATTTATTGAATGGGGACTGACTTACACCTTCAAAACATGTGAATGTAATTTGTGGGGCAGATCTCAGTGTCATCTAGTGATAAGACGAGGGGCAATGGGTGTGAGCTGGAGCATAGCAGGTTTTATAGAAATATGAGAAGGGATGACTTCCCAGTGAGGGTGACAGAGCACTGGAACAGACTGCCTGGGGGGTTGTGGAGTCTCCTTCTCTGGAGATGTTTAAAACCCACCTGGTTGTGTTCCTGTGCGACTTGGTCTAGGTGATCCTGCTGTGGCAGGGGGATTGAAATAGCCGATCTTTCGACGTCCCTTCCAATCCCTCATTCTATGATTCTGTGTGATTCTGTGAAAAAAAATCCACGTGCAGACCTGTGGCCAAAAGGCTAAATGAATTCTGTTCCAGAAAACAGTCTGGGTAAATCCCGGTTGCCTGTCTGGTGCAGGTCTGAGTGTGTGTTGTTTGTGCACTCACATGGATTTGAAATGACTTCTCTCAGCTTGTGAATACCACTGACAGGTTATTCATTACCTTACAGCTACTTTTTTCCTTCACCACCATTATCTGATAGTTTAAAAAAAAATCCAAGCACTTTTCCATCTGAGGTGTTTATCTCTCTGCCTGTTTCTAAAGAACACAGGCTTAGCCTTTGTTTTGGTGGTGTGAACAGAGCAAGTTCTTCTAGCTGCATCTGATTCTCAGGGAGAAATACTTTCAGCTGACCCTCTCTGCTCAGCAAACTTGCATCCTCGCAGGCTTAAGTGCTCGTTTGTACTTCCTCATCTTCTCTACTTGTCTTGGAACTATTCTTTTACAATAAAAAACATGCGATAGGCAGTGGTGCAGAGGCTTCTCTGCAGATGGTGAAGACCAACAGTCTACTGCCAAGAAGACGTGGCTTAACCTGTTAGCCACTTGTGTTCAGCATCTGTGCAGACACCACTACTTTGATTTACTGCAGGAGACAATTGGTTGAACTCAAATATTTGGCCACCCCAGACTCGAATGTCTTTGGGTCCTGTTGCACAGCTGCAGCTTTGACTCCTGAACCAAACCAATATTTTATGCTCTAGTTCCCAGCACGTGGGTCTTTATCACAAGTTTTATCTCTTGTGTGTCTGGCAGTGTCTGACAGTACTTCATTCCTCACAGCTGTGTTGTGTGTTCTTCCTTCTACATTACTGGTGGAGGATTGTTCACTGTTGTTTAGCTCTGTCTAGATCTAAAACTCTCTTTTGAGGATGGAGATCCTAAAGCATCATTCCTGACCCGGATTGCACCAACACTGTCCTGTCTTTCATGCTTACTAAATCCAGTTCTGCTGTGTTTTCACACTGTCAGAAGAACTGTTTGTCACTGAACCACACGGGAAATTAATATTGTTAGCAACTGGTAGTCTAGGTGCTGTCTGAGGCTATCTAGGAAAATAGGAGAGTTCAGAGTCCACAGGGTGGCCGTGTGTTCTGTTGACATTTATTTCAGCTTGAATGGCATTTATTTCAGCTTAAATAGGTTGTGAGAATTTTTTGGCAATCTGATACTACAAATCCCGTGCCAAAAATAAAAAAAGAAAGTCATAGTCTACAGGCCCTAGGCAGCAGCAAATGCACTGGAAACCAAACATAAATATCACAAACTAAACAGAAGGAAAAGTACAACGAGCTCCTCATTTCTGTGAGGAATCACGGAAGATTAAGTGAAAGGATGAGGAAAATGTGATTTGGCTGGGGAGATGAGATATTTAGTCACAGAAAAGATCAGCTCTAGATGTATCTTCATAAAGAAAACATCTTTCAAGACGATTTGGATCATAGAATCATAGAGTCATTAGGGATTGGAAGTGACCTCCAAAGATCATCTAGTCCAATCCCCCTGACACAGCAGGATCACCTAGACCAAGTCNTAATGAAGTCCAAAGTTTGTGCAAGGGTGCAAAGATTCCAGGGCCAGATACTCTACCAAGGGCAATATTTTACACAAGATTTATCTGTGGTTTGTTTCAATGGTGGGGTTTTTTTCTTGTGTATGAACTGTGATAAAATGTAAAGGACTTAAACTTTTACATTGGGATTTGTCACCACTGCATCCACTTTCCACAGTGGAAAGACTTCTTATTCCTTATAGCACTGCCATGGGAAGACCTGTTTTCATGTCTTAATGTAGGATTCATTGCAGTTATGAGCCTTGCACTGTGTCAACACTGTAATGAAATTATTCCACCCATTTTTTAAAATCATGCGTCATCATGTTGTTTCTTGAGCACTGTCTTGGTGCTGTAAATTGCTCTTGAATTAATCTACCAGTGGTTCAAGGAGAAAAAAACCAGCAGTTCTGTTAGAACCAGCTTCTTCTTCCATTGGAGTCAATGGGAATTCTGCCACTGACTTAAGTGGGAGAAGGATCAGACCCTTAGCGCTGTGTATTTGCTTTCTTTAGGCCAAAAGACACACGGACACAGAGAAGAGGCTGTTTGATGGCTGCAGCTGCAGTCAGCAAGCTAGCTGCTTGCTGGCAGTGTGGCACCTCTGATGGAGCAAAGCTCTGCAACGCTAGGGATTGCTTTGGCAGTGCCCGCGTTACAGCGCGAGTCAGAACAGCTACGGTTATGTTTTCAGACACGCAGTGACATTGTAGCTGCTGGATGGACAAGCCACTTGGAAATACCAGATGGAAAGCCTGCATGAGTCTTGCTGGGAAGCAGCTCCTTCTTTATATATATATATATGTATTTTGAAATTGTTCCTGAAGAACTTGCCTGAGTGACAGACAGGAAGGTGCACCTTGAGATGCAGATGTATTTCCAGGGCTCTGTCCTAGATACCCTGGGTGACCTTGAGCCAATCACTCAAAATCTCTGTGCTGCTGTCTTCTCTTTGTAAAACGTGGATCACAATTCTTCCTTTCTTCTGCCCCCAGCGTCGCCCTCTTGGCCCGTGAGCCCCCAGAGAACAGACTGCCAGTGCATGTGCTCTCACATCAGGGCCTTTGCTTTGGCTATGACCACAATGTTTAAAATAACAAAACAATATCTACTGCTTCTTTCGAGGAGATGCCTCATTTTAAATGCATATACTGAGCCTTAAGACAGTATAATTCTTCCTTCCAGTGAAACTGTTGGTATTTGTTTGACTCACCTACCTGCCATGAGAGCCTGCAGGGCTACAACCCTCCTACTTGCCTTTCACAGCCTGTGCTTTCAGCTCCATCCTCTCCCCTACCTGGGTAGGGTGGCTGTCAACTTATGATTTACAATAGGTCCGTTCCAATCCCTAATGTTTTGTGATTCTGTGTGAAAAGATCTTTTCTCCAGAACTAAAGACAGAGCTGAGGTTTTGCTGTAGACGTTGCCTGGCCATGTTCCTGTATGACTTGGTCTGGGTCATCCTGCTGTGGCAGGGGGATTGGACTAGATCAGGGGTCCTCAAACATTTTAAACAGGGGGCCAGTTCACTGTCCCTCAGACACTGTCAGGGGCCGGGCAATAGTTTGGAAAAAATGAACAAATTCCTATGCTCACTGCACATATTTTATTTGTAGCAGTGAACAAAAAACAGCAAAAAGAATGCAATATTTAAAATGGAGAACAGTTGTAACCAACAAAACCAAATGATATTTCAATGTGGACTATGGGCCTGCTTTTGGCTAATGAGATGGTCAGTGTTAGGTTCCATATTTGTCACTGCTAGTCGTAGCAAGTGGTGCAAGTGTTCATCAGTTGGTCTGGGTCTGATTGGAGATTTCAGATGTTTCATTCAGGAAAAAGTCTGCTCACAGACAGAGGTGCTGCCAAAGATGGCTGTGATTTTGAGTGCATGGTTCCTGAGATTATGATATGTGTCTGAGGGGAGAGATGCACAGAAATTAGTAAGGCTGCTTGATTTGATTGCATCTTTCAGAGAGTCACAAGTCTGTACTTCGGCCAAATCCATTTGGTAAATCGGATCGACAGTTTCAATGTCAACAGAAGATGGGTTCTGGAAAAGCTGTCTGTCCGGTTCATGGAGATGAAGCTCTTTAAATCTAGTTTGAAACTCCTTTTCCAACATGTCTAGTACATCCATACATGTTGTGTTGGGGAATGCAACTGCTGGTTTGTGCTGCCTGGCTTGTCCTGCCTGGGAGCTGGAGGGAGGGAGGGAGAGATGGGGGAGCCGCCCACCTCGCTGATGCTGCCGCCCCTCTCCTCAGCCCAGCCACGCAGTCGGCAGGAAGTCATCTGCTGCTGCTCGGTTTCCCCCCTCCCATCCCCCACTGGCGGGCAGCATTGAAGACCCTGGGGGGGGTCATATCCGGCCTGCAGGCTGGGGTTTGAGGACCCCTGGACTAGATGATCTTTTGAGGTTCCTTCCAATCCCTAATGATTCTATGAGTCTATGATCCTATGATGTATAAATGCATTGAGTATATGCGATAGCTCTAACATATATAGAACCTTTGACACCTGCTGTACATGTGTGAACTGCATTCTGTATGTTCAGGGAGGCAAACTTGTGCTGGACATTTAAGCCACCGTACGTGAACACATCAAGAACAAGGTGCCTAGCGCAGGGAGCTGGCACTGCACCAGACCTGGCGCTCACGCACTGTTAGTTTGTGGAGAAGTGTGAATCAAGTGCAGCCGGGATGCACTGAGTGTCCTCCATGAGTGTAATGTGTGTCAGCACTAAAGCAGAGGCTGGTAACTGGCAAGTTTATAAAAGTGTTTGGACAGCTCTAAATCTGATCCCTGACCTCCCTTCGCACTTCACTTCATACATGTATATGAAACACCTCCGAGGAATTAGCCAGCCATGCTCATGCACACATTTTACTTGTAGCTTGTGGTCTCTAGGAGCTTTTAAGGGTGTTAGATTGGGTCTGAAAATAATTCTTGGACAAACTCTCAGGTTTTTTAGGAAGGATGAGATGTTTTTTTTTTTTCTGGATCCCATCCTAGGATCCTGACAAGATGAGTTGTGAACTACTTTGCTGTGCCAGGAAGAGTGTGTTCTGTGTGTAGGCTAAGTCTGCATGCCCAAGGAAGCTGTATGCAAGATAAAGCTGCTCCTATTAACTAGTCGTGTTTCTCTGACTTGGGCAATTTGGTTTCACTTTAGGGAACCCAGTCTGGTTTTTGGGATCTGGCCTTAGGTTATTTCCTCAAATACAGGTGTAGGAAATTAATCTACCACCACAGAAATAAGAATTCAGTTCCTACTAGAGCCTTTTGGAGATACTGAGGTCGTACCTGGATATGCTTTGGTTCATAGAAGAATGTGACAGTTGTTTTTGTGACCCCCTCCACATCTCAAGCTGTCACCGCTGGCAGAACTCGAAGGTCCCATTGTTTATCCCCAGGTCACTCAATAAAATGAGAAAACGTTTCTAGGGGTCCATCTGCCTATGAACCAGGCATCACAGTCTTTAGGTCAGATGCCAGCTGGGCATAATGGAGAGAGCTCATACAGGTTCCAATTCAAACCAGGAGATTGGTACCAGAAAGAGAGGCAGCACAATATCCACAGGCTGCAGCACAATGATTTCATTGACGTCTTTGAGCGCTGTTCCTTCCATGGATTAGTGACTTGGTCTGCTGCAAAAGCCAATTTGCTTAATGTATTTTATAGCAGGAACACAACCAGCCTTTTTTTGAGGGAGAAAAAAAATGCCCTTCTTCCTATCTTGGGGGTTTTCCTATCTCTGCATGCCTGCCAAAGGGGGATAGGATGAACATCACGTTACACATCACAGGTGACATGAAACAGAGTGGAACCTGTGCTCAGAGGGATTTCTATTTACTGTAAATTACTTCAGAGTGGAACCTGTGCTCAGAGGGATTTCTATTTACTGTAAATTATTTCAGAGTGGAACCTGTGCTCAGAGGGATTTCTATTTACTATAAATCATGTCAGTGAATGATTTTGATCGTGCAAAGACCACTTGTGTTCTGTGGCGTGACTGCGTGACGAGGCCATGGGCTTGAATACACGCAGCAGAGCTCAGTGACACACACAGCAAATGACTTATCAGCATTCCCAGTCTGCCCAGGAATAAAAGAGCAATGGAAGATACATATTTTTGGCTGAGAAAACAAATTTTTAACCAAAATAACATTCCATTAAGACTTTGCACTTCCCTGTTCCATCATGGAGACCTGTTACTGTAAACAGGAGCTCAGAGACTCAGATGGCTGGATGAGGTGATTTATGCTTGTATAGGTCATGAAAAGAAATATGTTTATTCATTTTCTTTGTACATAAGAGTATTTCAATTCTTGGCATATTTAAGAAGAAGATGCACTAAACACTTGGTCTAGATGATCCTGCTGTTGCAGGGGATTGGACTAGATGATCTTTCGAGGTCCCTTCCAATCACTCATGATTCTATGATTTTCTAGCATTAGATGTTCTTTAGGGCAAGAAGTTGTTACTGCCATGTAATACAAGCTTAGAACTTCTTTCTTCTTTTTTTTTTTTAATTTAAAGTTCATATCTCTTTTTCTAACAACATAGGCTTAGTAATCTTTAGCTTCAGACTTTGAGGCTGTCAGATCTGACAGAAAGCAAGATGTGTGGTTTAATTTGTAATACGTAATGA
The DNA here is from genome assembly GCA_013400115.1 of Rhinopomastus cyanomelas. NCBI lineage: Eukaryota > Metazoa > Chordata > Aves > Bucerotiformes > Rhinopomastidae > Rhinopomastus > Rhinopomastus cyanomelas. Next base: position 266,590 of record VXBP01003693.1, read on the forward strand.
GCTCTCAGCTTGCAGCATCTAGGCCACTGATATTCTTCATTTGGTGAGTGCTCAAAGTCAAGCTGCCGTGCACACTGTAAGGAGAAATTAGGTTTTCCATGCTGAAACCTGCTGAGTGACTGACTACATGGTCACTAGGACAGACACTCACCAAAGTCACCTAATATTCCATTTAGTCTGGGATCATTGCCAATATTTAGCAGGAGTCTTGCAAGCAGCCTTCATTTATTCTAGTCTTAAACGTCCAGTGAGGGAGACTCCACAACCTCCCTCGGCAGCCTGTTCCAGTGCTCTGTCACCCTCACTGGGAAGTCAACTGTTGAAGGGTGGGTGTCAGGAGGATGGAGCTGGGCTATTCTCAGTGTCACCCAGTGATAAGATGAGGGACAATGGTTGTAAGCTAGAACACAGAAGGTTCCACATCAATATGAGAAGGAACTTCTTCACAGTGAGGGTGATGGAGCACTGGAAGAGGCTGCCCAGGGAGGTTGTGGAGTCTCCTTCACTGGAGACGTTTAAGACCCGACTGGATGTGTTCCTGTGCGACTTGGTCTGTGTGATCCTGCTGTGGCAGGTATTTGGACTGGATGATCTGTCGAGGTCCCTTCCAATCCCTAATGATTCTATGATTCTATGAACAGTGAAGTCACTGTGCATCACCAGTTTCACAAGTCATACAGCTGCTGCTCTTTTGGTGCCTCTTCTGGAGTGGAAAGCACTTTGCACTAAGCCCATTTGCCCAGTCCCTATTTTGTTCTTCACTATCAAAGATGTGTCTGTAGTCCTAAATAATTCTTTTCACTCCAGTGCTTGCACCTTCCAGTCATTTGTATACTTCTGTCTCCACATTTGAGTCCTGGCCCCACAGGCAAGGTTTTCTGGTGCTGCTGCAGAAAGTCAGTGAAGCAAGACCTGGCAGCTTGGCACAGATCCGTCCGTGTGCAGCACTATAGGTCTCTGTAGGGTAACCGTAGGCTGTACCTCGTACAGCATCAGAGCTTTCACAGTGGCTTTCATTGCCTTTTCCATGTCCACGTTCAATAGACCTCACAAACTATTTCTCTAACCTACCAAGGAATATTTGCTGTGACAAACTACATTTTAAATTGTGTTTCTCCCTACAAACATGTTGACTAAGCTGCTTGTTTCTTTTTTAACGAGTGATATTCTATCAAATCTATATATTTTATATGCTATAAAATCATAAATTACAGTTATCACTTTTCCTGGATTGTTTTTATTCTTCTTAGTGATAAAACTATGAGGGGAAGAAGTAAAAAGACTTCTTTTATTCCAGGAAAAGAGTTTCCCACATTGTGTTGAAGCATTCACTTGCAAAACCCCCTTTGCTTCTGGAGGGAAGCTCCCAGCAAGTGTTGAAGAGCTTTAGAGCCCTACAGTCAGCCCAGCTCAGCACACAGGGGTGTCAGGGCACTTGTCAGTGTCTCATGATGCACTGGGTGTCTGTCAGCTCTGAACAAGATGAAACTCCTACATGCTCACCAATGCCATGGTGTCACCTGTGGCAGAGTGAGTAACTACCTTCCTACAGACACTGATGTGAAAAGTCCTAGATTTACTCTGACCCTGTGCAAGAAATGCTTAACTCAATCACTGCATGGAATTGTCCTCATTTTTCATCATCTGTTCTTCCTTCTGAAAAACAAAGCTCACAGTGGTGTACCACATAGGACAAACCCTTCTCTGGTACCAGTCATCTCTTCCTCATGATCACATAACCTCCTTGGAGTGCCTCCTGGAGGGCAGAGCATGGCTCTGAGATCTGCTGTGTTCTGGGCTCTGAGAT
>VXBP01003695.1:0-20760 GCA_013400115.1 Rhinopomastus cyanomelas
TGCCCCAGGATTCTCTTCCCCCTCTGCAACAAGTCTAAAGATCACATCAAGTCTAAAGATCTTTTTAGGTCCCTTTCAATCACTAATGTTCTGTGCTTCTTTATCCCATCCTGCAGGTTGAGGTGTAAAGTCAAAACCTTGTTGTATGTTGCACTGTCATATAACTGAATTTTTTCCTTTTGTAGTAAAGGGTTTAACATCAAAACAATAAAGACAGTTTACATCTATTCTCCTCTTCCCTCCCAGAATTGTACAATTTCTGCATCATAATGTTACCCTAAAAGGTTAAGTAATCATGGTGTAGGAACAGTACCACACATCAGATCACGAACCCAGTCATCTCTATATCCTTTTTCTCCTTGTGCCTTGCACTAGTTAGCTCATTTGCAAGAAGCCATTGTTGATCAAAGAGGGACTTTTACCTTGTGTTTCACTTGGAGGAGAGATTATGCCCTAAATCACAAGGTTTTGTTTTTCTTTCCAGTAACTCCTGGGCGTATTTTTATTTCCCCCATTTCTTCCTCATGTAATAGTAGATGATACTCTCCATTATATAAGTGTCCAGTCCCTTTGTTAATCTTGCTAAATACCTGACTTCAATGATATCTTGTGACTAATTAATCCCACACTAAATTTTACTGACACCACCTGTAGACTGTAGTAATGCCTATGTGGAATGTACATTTGCATCAGTATTAAGTGAGTTCTCCCTCCCCTACTAGCCTGGAGTAAATATTAGCACGGTACAGAGTTCCCACATCTGTCAACACGCTCTATTCATGTTAAGTGACCAAGATCCTTGATGCTACCTTACGTGATTACTAATCGTGGGAATAAAGGATATTTTGAAATCCAGAGTGTTTTCTAGTTCTCTTCTCCGCTTCCCTCCTTCAGAGTTGAGCAATATACCAACACACACTCTGCAACAGATTCTATTCTCTTCTTGAGGTGTCATTATGATATGCTTAGACCTGCTTGGTTTGATAGCATTGCAAATTTACTCCAGCACAAAACAACACACCATTTTTTCTCTATTAATTGCTTTACAGTGCAACGCCGTCTTTGAGGAAGTTGAGGGAAGCCAGAAAGGTGATAGGCATAGAAAGTTTGAAGAATCTCCAGGAAAAAAATTTAGTCGTTTTGTGCTGAATGTGGAACAGTGAAACACAATATTGGGTGTGAGGAATGAGCAGGATGTGATGCCAAAGAGACGGATTCCAGGAGAATGCTTTGCCCTGCACAGCACCTTCCCTTTAAGGAACACAGAAGTGGTGTTGCGGTCTCATTTGCACTGCTCTTATGTCTGTGTCAATATTTCTATTGGAGAGACCAGTTTTCAGTGGTTTAGAAGTTGACTGTAAAAAGCTTCAATGGGCAAAAAAATCTTAACATCATAGAGTAGAATCACAGAATGCTGTGGGTTGGAAGAAACCTTAAAGATTGTTTAGTTCTAACCTCTATGCCATGGGCAGCAACACTTCCACTAGACCAGGTTGTTCAAGGCCCAGTAGGTTCCACTCACCCAAACTCCTCCTTAGAGAGAAGTACCAAGAGCTGGGAACCACCGTAGTAAAGTAGTAGAACCACAAATACTGATAAACACATGTTATGTTATAGATTAAACAAATTATATAAACAAAAACAATTGTGAAAAATATATGAAAATGTGCACCTCTTGTAAGCAGCTATGAAAAAACTATTGTGATCCAGTCATAACATACTCTTCTCTCAGCTGCATGCCTTTGCTTACAGGGAGGGAACCCTGCAGCACAGGAATTCATATTCATGGAATCATAGAATAGAATCACCAAGGTTGGAAAAGACTTTCAAGATTATCAAGTCCAACCATCAACCCTACAACCCAAACCCATCTCTTAAAACACCCTGACTGCCCATTTGTTGAACCCCTCCAAGATCAATGCCTCCATACCCTCTGTGGGCAGCCTGTTCCAAGGCCTCCCCACTCTTTCTGTGAAGAAGTTTTCCTAAGATTCAATCTGAACCTCCCCTGGCACAACTTGGCCCCATTGAACAAAAAAGTATTGTGGTTCAAACAAAACTTCCCAGAAGATCTGCTACCTGAAGTGACTGCATAGGAAGTGTTAGGCTTTTGAGCTCACACTGGTATGAAACCTGCTACATTAGAAATTATTATCATTCTGATGACTAACAGCCATCCAGTTACCTGAGACGCAATTCTCCTCCTCTGTGATAGCTGCAACCAACAAGCGTTCCAAGCCTCTCACTTCTCATGACTTCCCTGTTTCTCTAAAACATTGTGTTAAGCACCCATGTTCTCTGCAGACTCACAGAGTCACTGCCAGTGTGATGGCTGGGCAGCCATACCCTGTTCCTCAAGCAATCTTCATGAAGGGCACAGTTGCTGCACTCTTTCAGTCAATGCAAATACTTTGGAATGTTTTTAGTGTCATGACAAAGTCAAGCAACTGGCAACTCTGACCCCAGGGTAGGTGAAGGCCTTTGAATTTTAAGAGACTCTATTTTTCTCTAAGCTGCAATTCATGTTACTTCACTGGCTTTTATTAGAGGAAAATTTTAATACTATGTATGTCTTCTTTTGGACTCCAGAAGCTGAGTGATAACAACATGCTGCCCACTGAAGGGCATCATGGCTGAGTCACTTGAGGCAATTTTGCCCATGATCCTAGCTGTAATATAGACCTGGCAGTTCTTAATGAATAAAGAGAGAGCAGATAAAATTCAGAGATAATCCAGCAACACTTTCCCCCACCCCACCCCAATATGTTCCTGGTGCCATATGTAAAGATTTCACTAGTTTCTTTCTACATGAAGAGGCCATAAACCAGGGAGGAATAATTTTTGTCCCAGTCAGAGTTTAATTTCACACTTTAGACCTTCTTATTTACACCACATCCATTTTAGCCTTCTCTGAACACACAAAGGAGCTATTGATGCATAAAGGTTACTCACACTTGGCTTTAAGAGCACTTTCAACTGTTTCAGTGATATGAAAGGAGCACAAAGTAATAAGAAACAGAGCCAGAAACACATTAGCCAGAAAAAAAAAAAAAAAAAGAGAAAAAACAATAGATCTCTTAGACTGGATGCAGGTCTAAATAGTTTGCCTTGTTCTTACTCCACTGACCCTGACAGGTCTTATTTGCAGTTCTCAAATGCCCCTTGCCTGCCACCCACGGCCTATCTAGTGAGGAAAGAGCTTCTGAACTCATCAGTGATTGAACATATTTCACACCATGCCATGGCAGCGGTAGCCCTGGGTCAACTTTGCAGACACACTGCTGCTGCAGAGCAGAAAAAGTTACCTGGTGTTTGCCCGTGATGTAATTACGGTCTAAGGGACTGCAGTTGTGGGTGGTTTGTAGTGAATATTCATCTCATTGTACAGTATTTACACTGCAAGCAGGGTTGAAAGACTCAGTGTCCTGCTTTAACAGCCCTGTAGAATCTCCAGGGTTAATTTGTGTGTTTTCTGCAGAAAAGTGTAAAGTTTGGGTTTAAAAACTTGAAAAGAATAGCGCCTGCCCGCCCACTCCCCTCTCTTCTTCCCCCACCACCTTCTTTACTTGTCTCCATCGAGGTGTCTGTTGGGAGCTGCATCGCTTCTGCTGAGAGAGAATGTTATGATTTCTAGAATGTTATCACTCCTCAAGCTGAAGAAAATTTATGGTTAGCGGGAAGATTTGCCTGGATCCGGAGAGACACTGAGAATTCTGAACCTTAAACACACAGAAGGATCAAGGCTGAAGTCAGATCACCGCTGTGATCTCACAGAGGGAGAGAGAGAAGCAGGAACTATCTGTAGTGGACGCTAGGGACGTTTTTAATCTCAGCTCAATGAAGGAGCACTGTGACAAAGCTCCATATGTCTGTGTCAAAGTCCTGTGTGGGGTTTTTCTCTGATGTGTAGAAGGGGGAATGAATTAAGATGTCCTGGTGCCTTTCTTCCCCAAATTGAGTCAGTAGTTTCATTGCCCGCAGATTCTTAAGTCATTTTATTAGACCCTCCCTTTGTGACTGATGCTTTAGGTAAAAGTTCTTGGTTGAAATATTGTTGGGGTCTCTGACCCATGACATTAACTGTGAATCCAGGAGGGATGTGTGGGGATCCAGATAAGGACCCACACAACACTACACAACCACAACACTACACCCAGTCAGGGATTATGTCCATACTGGTGCACAAGAGGGAATCTCCAGTTTATTTTCATTTCTTAACAGTACTCTATGTCTTGAGAAAGTCATATTAAAAAAAAAACCAGAGTGGGACAGCTTCTACACTCCCTTCTGCAGCTACACCTTACTGTGAAGTAAATAAAACACCCCTCACCCACTTTTTTAAACATATATGTCACCTACATCTTTGCTGAGAAGTAGTGGCCACTCAATCTCGTCCTGCTAAGGTTTGCAGAGACTGATTGGTCTCCTGTGAAGTGATTCTCTTTGTCCTTACGCTGTCACTGTTCTGGACTGAAAGCATGCAGCCTTTCAGGCTTTTCCATCTCCAATCACTTTTCCCTTTATCTGCTTTTCCAGAACGGGCACATTTTTATTGAACTGTAGAACTAAATGTGACACAAGGTTACACCTTGGCATCATAGGTGTGTTGAAGTGATGCCTTATCCACGAAAATCCACTGAAGACATGGACTTTAACTTTCCATGTGGTTGTTATGGCTTCACAGTGCTGATACTCTGTCACTCACAGTCATCCTCCCTTTTAAATCTTTCTGTAGTGTTTCTGAGAGCAAACATTTCTTGCTTCCTAGGCACTTGTTTCATTCTTCCTCCTTTGAGACTGGCTTTACTGAGTTTGTTTTTGTCTATTTCAGACAGTTTTACAGTTTTTTCATGATCTTTTAGATTCTGATCCTGTCTTCCAAAGCACATGTTGTTTCCTTTATCCCTGTGTGATTGTTATTCAGCTGTAGAGTCATGGAATCATTTAAGTTGGAAAAGACCTTTAAGATCATGAAACCCAACCACTAACCTATCTCTTCAGAGGCTACCACTAAACCATGTCCTTAAGTTCCATGACTTTCAGTTGTGTCCGGGGATGATGATTCAACTACCTTCCTGAGCAACCTTTTCCAATGCCAGAACTTCCCCTGTGTGGCTGTGTGCCAATAATATAGTAATGACACCCTGGATTCAGGGAAACAGATAACAGTACAATAGCCAAGGGCTAACTTGAACAAGAAGCTCAAGTTCAAGTGTGGTATGTAAATATGACCGTAAGAAATAGCCTCAGGGTGCACCAGACGAAGTTTAGGTTAAATTCTTGGAAAATGCAGTGACAGAGAGGGAGAAAAGTTTTCATTTCAAGGTTTTGCTTACTCAGCTGCACAACTTTTAAACACATTCATGGATGATGATTCAACCACCTCTCCGGGCAGGGTATTCCAAGACCTGATCACCCTTTCAATAAAGAAATTCTTCTTGATGTCTAAACTAAGCTTCTGCTGGTGCAACTTGAGGCGATTTCCTCTTGTCCTACCAGTGGTTCCTTGAGACAAAAGATCAACATACACTTTTCTGTATCTTCCTTTCAGGTTGCTGTAGACAGTAATAAGTTTTCCCCTCAGCCTCCTTTAATTTGGACTAAATAGCCCCAGCCCACTCAGCTGCTCCTCATGAGGTTTGTTCTCCAGAATCTTCACCCACTTCATTGACTTTCTTTGGATCTCCTCCAGCACCTCTATGTCGTCTTTGTAGTGTGGTGCCCAAAACTGAACCCAGTGCTTGAGGTTCACCTCTTTATGAATTTTTTAGAATCTTGGCCTCAGTTAATACTTTGTGCAAATAATGAAATTTTCAGTTCTTCCTCCAAAAAAAACAGGATTTAGGCTTGAGCCTAAGTGATTTTTTGTCAATTTTCCTTAGAGAAACAAAAGTTTAAACAAATGTCACTGAGTCAGAAGAAATATTTTTGTTTTCATTGTCGACAATCCTAACAAAGGCAGAGTACTGGAAATGAAAAGCTTCATTAGGTAACACTGAAAAAGATAACAAAAAAGTGGTGCTTTTTCTACCTAATCCAGTGCTTAAGCTGCTTGCCTAACATATAAGAGATTTAAACTAGCTCTCTTCTTTCACTGAGAAGTGTCAAGTCACCAGCTTCCAAAACTCTGTGGCCTCCAAAGTCTATGGCAGAGCTGGGTAGCTTTTCAGTCTCCCTTTTGAAGTAACTTGAATTTTTTCAATGTACCTAAGTGAGTACTGGCACAAGGTCAGGAGCCTATGTATCCCACTCTTCCAGGGAGCATCCTAACCACCACAGTGCAAGCGTAAGTAGAGTAGAGTTACTGTTTCTCAAGTCTGTTGATTGGTTGGTTCTCAGGCAGTGATACCCATTTGTGAGTGGCAGCCAGACAGATCAAGAGCCTTTCTCCCATCACTGCAAGCTAGAATATCCTTAACATGGTGATGCTATTAGATGTGGAACAGGGATCACAGAATCACAGAAGGGTAGAGGATGGAAGATCATCTAGACCATTCCCCTGCCAGAGCAGGATAACCCGTAGAAGAGCGTACAGGAACACACAAAAACAGGTTTCGAATGTCACCAGAGAATGAGACTCTACACAGCTTCTGGGTAGAAGAAAGGTAAAATATCCTTCACTTCTGAAATTGATGCATCAATAATATCATAGTACAGGATAAAGATCCTTGCTTCACTTTAGTTACTACATTTACCCTGTTCCTTTTGATTAAGATTTTCAGACAAGTTTAACCAAAACCATAGTATCATTTCAGATCAGCCCCAAACTCATTCTTCAGAAAGCAAAACTGTTGAGGCATAGTACATGTGTCCAGGTTTTGCTGTAGTTTCAAAGGCCCTGGATCTGCCCACAAGTGTCTTTCTTGTCAAAAGCAAGCCATGGTGTGGGAGATCTCCTGTGCCACACCCTGCCCGGAAGTCAAAGCACACTGTCAGTGCAGCTCTGATCTGTGATATGCTCACGTGGTAGAAACATGACAATAACCCAGCTGTGCTAGAGGTCACCTCTGCACTGAAGTGCAGAAAGTTAGTAGCGGGAGAGCAGTTTACTGGATTCTAAGTCCTGGCACATCCCTGCCCATGGCCTCTTACAGATGCTTGATGCCTACAGAGAACTCGTGAAAAGCAGCAAATAAACTTATTACAGGCTTATTTCGTGTGCACCATCTACACAACTATCTCCTTGATTTCCACCTTTTGTTGCAGTTTGAAAATGACCAGAATTTTCCCATGTACAGATTTGTGCTTTCATGAGGAGAAAAAGTTATGTTGCTTTAAGACGACAACCCCCTCAGTGACCTGTCCTTGGGGAGGTGACACTATAGAATTGTCCTAAGTACCTGCCCTTGAGGGATGGGCTAGGTGAGAAGACAAAACATCCCTGCCTCTTTGGACTGGGGTCTTTCTACCCTGGCATGAAGCGCTTTGGCTTCAGCACCACCCGCCACCCCCTTCCCAGTGTGCTGGGGGAACCTGCTCACAGCAGCTTGCCAGAGGACCCCCTCCTCTGCTTACCCCATCAGAGGCGGGATGGAGGAGGGTCGGTTGGTCTGCTCCGCTCCTGTAAACAGTGGGGTGGAGGATGGTGAGCCCGCTCTGCTGTGGGGAGGGATGCAGCAGCTCTGCAGGGTGCTGACGCTGGCCCAGACCCCAGACCCTGGACCCGCTCCACCACGGGGATGGATGTGGCTGCTCTGCATGGACTGGAGAAGCAAGACCTTAGTGACATCACCACCCCCACCACACGGAGCACCGGTTCAGTGACTCGCAGTGAGCTGAAGGGATTCCTCTTTTCCCCCTGGAGCTGAGACAGGAGGAGAGACGAGATGGAAGGGTCACAGAACCCTCTTGGCAAAGTTTACAAAGTGTGGGGGAGGCCCTGCTGATGTGGCCATGTGGTCGGTCTCCATCTTGGGTCTCACACGTGGCTGGGGCCAGGTGGCTGCCATCTTAGAGAGCACTGATCAGCAGGAAGAGAGACTCTTTGTCATTTCTGCCGCTGAGGAAAACTAGGGATGCTTTTAAGTATTGGGGAGAATTCCTCCGTGCTTAGCTGAAGAAAGCAGAAGGACTCAAGAATCCTTAAACCTTGGGCATGAAAGACAGAGTCTGGATTCTTTGTTTGAAAGCATGTCTCCCACACCGGGAGATGCCGTTCAGGTGCTGAGGAGTCGGGCCTGCTCGATGAGTGTTGAGCTGGAAGAGCTACACTGAAGGACTGAAGAATTCACCAGTTTGGAGGTGCCACGGTTTGCAGGCAGGGGTGACACATGAAGAATAGAGAGAGTGGTGGTACTTGTCTCTACTTGACCAACGTGCTCCTTTCCCCAGATCTCTAATGTGAAAAGACCCAAGGACTGATACAATAGTGACCTCCTGTTGTATTTTTCTCAGAATACGTGATGGCATTTGTGACACAGTTTCTAGGTTTGCGTGCACTAACTTGCTTAACCTTTGCTTCTTTTTAGTATGCAGTTATAGAGTTAATAAACCCTTTTCCATCTTCCCTAAGTAATCCATGGTCTGGCAAATGTTATCCAAGATATCATCGAGACCTCACTGCTTTGTTTTCTTTTCCTTTATCTTTAATTACGGTGCTGAACCCACCACTGTCTTGCCTGCCCCTAGCCCTGTTGAGGCTCAGGCAACTACTGGTGGCATATTATAAACTGCTCTAAAGACAACCCCTCTGGAGCAGCTGTTCTTTGCAAGACTAGTTCCCCAATACTTCTCAAGAGTTTCTCAACTCTTCTCCATGCAACAGGATTCAAAACTGACTCCTTCCAAACGTTCCAAAACTGATAAAAGGGGTCTCAATCAGCTTCTCCTGACATCGGTTGAAGGACAAATTTTGTGACTTTAGGAAGCCCACCCAGCATAGTGTTACTGTGCCACAGGTCTTAACAATAAGTAAGTGCATTTTAACTGTTTCCTCAGTAGGTGATATTGCTTCAAACTTCCGGATTTTGTCAACAAGAACAGTATGTACTGCCCTGTTCTCAGCTCTCCTGGGGAACATGTCTAAACACTGTCAGATGTTTAGAGACAATAATACAGAAACAGACACGGTTCAGCTGGAAGTTCATCAGTAAGAAATGTTATACAAGATCTTTGCTGCTAAACTACTTATCAAACAGTAGAGATCAGGGAAGCCAGTGCTACACCCCAGTGACTGGCTGCAGCAATGAAAAAAGTACTGAATCCGTCAGCCTGCTGAGACATATAGTCTCAGAATCATAGAAGGTCTATGAGTGTCCATTAGGATCGTGCTCAGTGCTGGGTTTGGTTGGGATTACAAGGCTTGTTTTCAATCCAATTCTTAAATACAGTTCTTAAGTTTGAAGCATAACACCCAAAGAACAAGTTGTTGAAGATTTTCTGATGCCTGAACTAAATCTCAGAGGACAAGGCTTCAAAAAGGACTGCAGAAGGCTCAGAAACAGTGCAGTATACCGTGGGGACATTCATAGGTACAAGTGAACCCATGACTCATCTTGTGGCCTTGGAACACCCACTTCTCACCATTGTAGTAGGGTAATAGCAGTCTAAGCAGAAGGCTAAAGTCTCCTGAGAGCCTGTATACAGGCTTATTTTTGCTATATAATACACTGTACATAGTACATTTTTGTAAATACCTTCACAAACTTGAATGAAAGAGTGTCATTCTAGGCCATACTTCCAGAGGTTTGAGAAAGGATCCCTACACTTAACTTTCTGCAAAGAAGCAGTCTGTATCCACAGTGTGCTTTGCTCTTGCAAAAATGCAGGAGCAGCCACGAAATGTAAAATAATAGTGACAGTGAGAAAAAGAATTCCCAGTTGGCTCTGAACTCTAATGCAGCTTTCTCTGTAGGATTCTATGTGTATCTGCCTGTAGACTTTACAGTAGCCAGCAGTAGAAAAGAAAGATGATTTTGCTGGCCACATGTTGTAGTCTATAACTGTATTTTTTATGCAATATTTTTGTAGAAACCTTTAGGATAATTACTTTAATATACACTGATTTAAATTCAAAACTCTGGAAGTTTTTCTAGTCTACAACAAAAACTAACATTACAAGGAACACTAAGCACAGAAAAATAGTTTTTAAGTTTAAAAGTAGAAGCATATCCGAAGAAGAATGTAGTGGAGACTGTTTATTCCAAATACTTAAACCAATGTATTTATTTTTTTATATTATTAGATATTAACATTTTCAGAACATTAAACCTGAGGTTTTTGTAGTTTTACTGTGTATGATACAAGCATCCAATGCTACAAAGTACACAGCATCCGTGAGGAGATGTATTCAAGAAATGCTTTCTAAGGCTTGTGTCAGTTTTCCTGAAATATATTCCTTGAAATACATTCCTATGAAATATACCTTTCATAAAAGATTATATAACAGTTAAAGTTCTGTAACTATTCTGTAGTTCTAACTTTCCCGTAATCCCTGGACCAAGAAATAGTTCATGAGCAGGGTTACAAGATGCATTAGAAGCATGACAGAGTATCAGAGAATAAATGTAATTAGGTCCAATGTCTAGCAAGGCTGCCATAAATCTAAACTTTCTTGAAAAACAAGATCACAAGGCAGTCTGGGAAACAAACAGTTCTTCCAGATCAGTCCTCACTTTACTACCTCTTGTCGCATTTTTTTTCCATCTCTTCTCACATCTTACATGTCATAAATCTTATTTAACTCCCTCACTTTGTTTTGTAGTGCAGAGATAAAGCAATTATGTTCCTGGGCAGTCTTGACAGACTTCACTAACTCATGTGTGAAATTGTTCTGCAGCTTGCTAGGTTGACAGCAGATTTTAAAGTGTGCAAATGAAAGGTCCCATTGTGATGTGCAATCTGATCTTAGTAGTTGCTAATAAACCAGGAAGTATAAGTGCAGAACGGCTACAAGAAATTAAATTAATCACCATTGTGTCACACTAAGCATGGCCATGCTATATATGCCTGTTAGTAGAAAAAGAAGTAAGGTGGAGATTAACAGGTGGAGATTAACAGGTGGAACCTTTTCCTAGAATGTAATTTCTTTCTCTGCTCAGGACTGTATAGAGTCACAAAACAACTCTGGCTGGAAGAGACCTTCAAGATCATCAAGTCCAACCTTTTCCTAGCCCTATCAGCACCACCAAACCATGTCTCCCAACACAACATCTACCCTTCTCTTCAACACCTCCAGGGACAGGAACTCAACTCTCTCCCTGGGCAGGCTGTTCCAGTGCTTAATAACCCTTTCAGGAAAGACATTCCTCCTGACATCCAATCAGAACCTCCCCTCATACAGCTTAAGGCCAATTCCCCTTGTCCTATTGCTCATAGCTACTAGGGAGGACAGTCAAACACCCACCTCTCTACAACCCCTTTCAAGTAGTTGTAGAGAGCAATAAGGTTTCCCCTCAATCTCCTCTTCTCCAGGCTAAACAGCCTCAGATCTCTCAGCCATTCCTCAGAGGACACGTTCCAAATCGTTTACTAGCTTGGTAGCCACTTCTGTCCTCTTTCCAGCCCTTCAATACCCCTCTTGTAGTGAGAGACACAAAGCAGTTGTGGAATTTTAGGTTAAGCCCTCTGTCCTAGAAGAGAAAGAGTCCATGGTCTGGATTCATGATTTTTGTTAGAACTGATGCTCTTGTAAACAACTTGTGAAAAATTTGGGACAGAATCTTGCCATGCACAGAGCAGCAGACATTCCAGGAACAGAATGTGGGTGCCCCAAAGGAACAACAAGTGCTTTAGTGGAGCACACTCTGGATATGCCATTTGAAATAGTTTTAAGCATGTGAATCTGAGGTGTAACTTCATTCTTCAGTATATTTTGTGTTTAGTTATCTCATGCACTGCTGCCAGTTTGGAAGCTAAATTAGAACTGGACTCTGTAAAAAGTGTCTTACTTCTTCCACTCAGATCAGCACAACTTCTAAATTACTGTTTCTTCTCATTAATGAAGGTATTCGCCACAAGAGTATCTCACAGCTATAATAAGTGTGAGAAAAGTGCATTGTAATTAACTGGGTGCTGCTGTCATGGCCACGACTCATAAAAAGACTACCCAGTTTTTCAAACAGCTTTCTTAAAGTCTAATTGTGGGCTAAATCTCACGTTACTAAAACATTAAAAATACCTGGGCCTTCAATGGCATAAAAATTGTCAGGTACATATGAATGGAAAAATTCTTGAGTAATATGGATGGATGGATACAACTGCAGCTTTTAGCTGTGTTTGAACAGATTTCGGTGAGACCACACTAGGCTTAGGGAAAAGAAATCATGAGCAAATCAAGGGCACTGTCCTGAAAGCCAGGTGTAGAAATTTTACTGTTACAAATGAAAGCTCAGAGGAAGGACTGTCACACGTGCCACATTGACATCATCGTGGTCATATAGAACTATAAAGCAAGGGAAAAGATGGGAGCCTTTTTCTCCCTGTATGACTCTCGTATTGAGTCTTTCCCTTTGTGGTATGAAAAATAGAAGAAAAGACCAATATAGAGAAGCTTAAATTTAGCCAGAGTGTCCCTTTGGTGTAGAACAACAGCATTTTGATATTAACACAGGTGGCAAACCTTTTGTGTTGTGTTTTGTAACCACTGAATTAAAAAATCCCACTTACTTTAGGAAGCAAAGTGAAAGCCTTTTACTGTAGGACCTTTATTGTATTTGTTTTGTATTTGTATTGTATTGTATTTGATACTCAAAATACTTCAGAAATGCTAAAAAAAAGCAACATGATATTTTTTTACAATTTTGAGCCCTTAAGCAAGAGTTCTTGACCCAGGCGGGGCAGCAGACTTTTAACTTAAAATGCTAGCACTTTCATTTTACACCTTAGTGCTTCACTAACATTGAACTAATATGTAGTCCCAATGGTAATGTGCAATCATAGAGTCATAGAATGTTCTACGCTGGAAGGGACCTCTAGAGGTCATCTAGTCCAATCTCTCTACACAGGAACAACTCTGCCTAAGTCAGGCTGCTCAGATCCTCATCAAGCCTGACCTTAAATGACTCCAGGGATTGGGCCCCCACCACCTCCCCAGGCTCCCCATTCAAACACTCAACCACTTTCACATTGAAGACCTTTTTTCTAACTTTCAGCCTAAATCTATCGTTTCCTAACTTGATCCCGCTGCTCCTTGTCCTATCTGTACAAACTCTCTTCAAAAGTCCTTCCCCTGCCTTCATGTAGGATGCCCTCAGGTACTGGAAGGTCAGAAGGTCCCCCAAGAGCCTTCTTTTCTCTAGGCTGAAGAGTCCTAACTCAGCCTGTTCTTATACAGGAGCTGCTTCATTCCTCTGATCATTTTAGTGGCCCTCCTCTGGACACACTCCAGTATGTCTACATCCTTCTTGTGCTGGTGGCTCCAGAGCCGGATACAATACTCCAGGTGAGTTCTCACCAGGGCAGAGTAGAGGGGCAGAATCACCTCTCTTGATCTGCTGTTCTTTTGATGCCGCCCAGAATGTGATTTGCCTTCTGGGTTGTGATTGCACACTGGTCATTGATGTCCAGTTTTACATCCACCAGCACATCCAAGTCCCTTTCCACAGGACTGCTCTCCAGTAGATCCTCTCCCAGCCAGCACTGATAATGCTGGTTACCCGGGCCCTGGTGCAGGACTCTGCACTTGGCCTTGTTGAACCTCATAAGATTTATGTGGGCCCACCTCAGCAGTTTATCTATGTCCCTCCGCATGGAGTCTCGTCCTTCAGGCATATAAACTGCATGCCCCAGCTTCGTAAAATCTGCAAACTTCCTGAGGGTGCTCTCAATGCCTCTGTCAATGTCATTTATGAATATATTGAACAAAAGTGGGCCCAGCACAGACCCCTGCAGGACACCACTCACCACCTGCCTCTGTCTGGACATCCAGCTGTTGACCATCATTCTTTGGATGCGACCATCCAGCTAGCTCTTTATCCATTGAATTGTTTAGCCATTGAGCCCATAATTCTCCAAATTAGAGATAAGGGACTGTATCAAAGGCCTTGCAGAAGTCCAGATAGATGACATCCATAGATCTTCCCTTGTTGACTGATGCAGTCATTTCATTGCAGAAGGCCATTAGATTGGTCAGGCAGGACCTGAGTCTAGTAAATCAATGCTGGCTACCTAAGATTACCCCCCTTTCCTCCATGTGCCTCAGTATGTTTTTCAGAAGGATCAGGCACAGAGGTGAGGCCAGTAATTCCCAGGGTCTTCTTTCTTACTCTTTTAAATATGTGCACACAATTCCCATTTTTCCAGTCACTAGAGACTACTCCTGACTGCCAAGACTTCTGAAATATTATTGAGAGTGTCTCAGCAACTGCATCAGCTAACTCCTTCAATACTCTGGGGTGCACCTCATCAGGTCCCATGTGTTTGTTTATTTTCAGATTCCTCAGGTGATCATGAACCTTGTCTCTTCTTACAGTGGGAGGGACATCGTCAACGTGGTCCCTGATCCCTCATGAGAGCTGTGAGGAGAGAGGTTGTCACTGAAAACAGAGGCAAAGAAGTGGTTGAGTACCTCAGCCTTCTCTTCATCAGTTGTTACTGATTCACCATTGTTTCTCATCATGGGGTACACGTTCTTTGACCTTCCTT
Organism: Rhinopomastus cyanomelas; assembly: GCA_013400115.1. Classification (NCBI taxonomy): domain Eukaryota; kingdom Metazoa; phylum Chordata; class Aves; order Bucerotiformes; family Rhinopomastidae; genus Rhinopomastus; species Rhinopomastus cyanomelas. Next base: position 14,584 of record VXBP01003695.1, read on the forward strand.
TTCTGATTTAGATACTTACAGAATCTCTTTTTGTTTTTCTTTGTATCCTTTGCCAAGTCCAGCTCAAGCTATGTCTTGGCCTTCCTGTCTTTGTCTCTATGTAGCTGGGGAGCATCCCTGTATTCATCCCAGGATACCCGTCCCTGTTTCAATAGTCTGTGCATTTTCTTTTTGTTCCTTACTCTCACCAGGAATTCATGACTCAGCCATGCTGGTCTCTTCCCTTTTCTGCCTGATTTCCTGCACATGGGTATTGAGAGCTCCTGCACTTTGTGGAAGGTTTCCTTAAAGGTCTGCGAACTCTGTTCTGCTCCTTGATCTCTGAGAACTATCTCCCAAGGTGTTCTGTTGAGCAACTCCTTGAGAAGCTGGAGGTTTGCTTTTATAAAGTTTAGGGTGCTAATTTTGCTCTTCATCTGTCTCTTAGCCCTAAGAACAGTGAACTGCATCAGTGTGTGGTCATTGCATCCCAGGCTGCCTACAGTCCTGATGCCCCCAATGAGTTCACAATCAGGCCCAATATCACATCCCCACAGGTAGGGCTGTCTATTGTTTGCTTTAGAAAGTTGTCATCCTGGCACTCCGGGAATCTCCTGGATTGCCTACAGCTTGCTTCTAGCAAATATCACAGTGGTTAAAGTCCCTCAGCCACGGATTTTAACCTGTGAGTGTGATGTCTCCTGGAGCTGGAGTATGAAGGCTTCCTCAACAGCCTTCCCCTGATTAGGTGGCCTATAGTAAACACCAACCACAAGGCCCCCTTTATTGTCATGATCTCTCATTCTACCCATAGACTGTCTGCTTCCTCATGGTTATTCTTCAGTGACAGTTCTCCACAGTTTATCCATTCCTTAGCACAGAGGGCAACACCTCCACCCCTTCTACCATGCCTGTGTTACGATTTGAAAAGTACTAAGTTTTCAGACATATGGAGTTGTGCTTTCATGAAGAAAAATGTGCCTTTTGCTTCCCCTGGGAGGGGCAGGCACCAGGCGACACTGTAAGAGATGGCTGATGAAGAGCCTAGCCCCTTTATCCTTCCGGGAGCTTTGCTCCCTGACGTTGACATGGGGCTCCATCTTCACCCCCAACTTCCAGGTAGGAGGGGAGACGGCAAAGGAGGGGACATAGCGGCCTTCTGTGGCCCTCTGCCCTCCTGGAGACAGGGGAACAGTGGCCCCCTCCGCTGCCATAGGCACCGGCTCCCTCCCAGGCCCCTTTCTGCTGGGAGGAGTCCTGGTCCCAATATCACCTGGACCCGGCCCTGAGCTGGAACAGCAGGTTGAGAAGCAGGACCCAGCCTGGCACTGCGATGATGGAAAGCCCTTCTCCCGCTTGCCTTCCAAGGTGGCTGGGTGTTAGCAAGAACCGCTGATTCCTTCCTGCATGGAGCGATCCAGAGCTGCACCCAGCAACCCATAGTGAGCCGAAAAATACTCCCTTTTCCCCTATGACCGAAGCAGGAGGAGGGGAGAATGAGAGGGAGAGGAGGGGATTGGAACTCTCTCGGTCACATTTGCAGCATCAGGGAGATCCCTGCTGATGCCGATCATGTGGCCGTCGCCTTCTTGGGCTCACAACGTGGCTGGCTGGGCATGCAGCTACTGCCATCTTTGAGCCACTGATCAGTGGCAAGAGAAACTGTTTGTCATTTCTACCTCTGAGAAAAGCTTGGGATGCTTAAGTGCTGGGGAGAGAAGAATGACTTGGAAGAGGCATTTGAGAATTCCTTCATGTTTGGCTGAACTGCCTGTTCTGCATGCATGTGCGTAGAGGCACTTCAGCTGCTGTTTGTGTCACCCTCCTAGAGGGACACCCTTTTACTTCTCTGAGATGTTTCATGGCCACTACCATGTTGGTTCCTGTTTCCTCAGAAGCCCCTAATTCCTCTATGTTTGGCATGTTTCTGAGGGAGCTATGTCAGTGTCTCCAAATCCATTCTAGTGAAGAGATACAGATTGCAGCCCCTCACCAGGTGGGTGCCATGCTGAATTTATGTTTTTTCAAATGAATAAATAAATAAATAAAAGAAACCAATCACACCCGCCAGGTGGTCTGGGTGTTTAAAGCCCCACAGTGATGCAGTTCCACCCACGTGTCTCTCAAGCTCAGATGTTTAGCTGATTAAGGGGGGGGGTTTGGGGTGGGGCCCATGCATAGCCCAAGCTCATTCCTCTGGAATCTTGTGGGTATGGTCCAGTTGTGGCTCTCCAAGGCTTCCATCAGTGTCTAAATCAAGAGAATATGATTAGTGTAACAAAAGTTAATATTAAATTATTATAATTTAATGTTATAATAGCAATAATAAATAAATAAATACCAATTTCAAATTATAATAGCAATGGGACCCACAAAATGAGAAGGTGTTTTTAAGGGAATAAAGCTTTTGGTGTACATTGTCTCGTGCCTGATTAATGTTAAATTATGATAAAATACCCAGAAGAATTATCTTAAATATAATGATAAGATTTTCACAAGTGCACATAGACTGTATCATAATTAACACTATTATGATTAATACTGAAAGGATTTATTATGGTTCAGGGCTTCTAAAATATATCCCATAACCTTCATCTTTACAGCCTCTGACAGTCACAACCACAGTGACAACTTGCTTCTGTAATGTTAAGTGTGACCAAAATCCTTCAGTTAAAGTCTACCAATGACCGATTTTTGTCTGTCATATTTCTACTGGAACTTTCTGCCACAACTTGGGATCAAAGTCTTGCCTTGTTTTGAGCAACAAAACCTCAGTTGTGCAGCATGAATTACACGCAGGTCTCAAGTCCATGTAGCCTCACCAATAAACACGTTGCTGACGTGCTCAAGGCAACTGAGATTAAGGTCATTTCAGTCTGTCCACTTCCATACAGAATAAAAGTTTTACTCCATTGTCTAGAGGATAAAAATCCTTTGATTCAGATTCTGCTGTCAGATACCAGATACAATGCACTTTTAAGGTTGTTCCCTATTCACCTGAAGTGTCCCACATTTATTTTGCAGTAGCTAATAGCAAGACCTGAACCAATGCCTGCAACATACCAAGAATCTGGCTTATGTTCTCTGAATGCAAAACAACACATTTTCTATCAAAATTATTCCTATTACAAAAATGCTTACTTCAAACTGCATGATCTTTAATGTCTAAAGCATGAGAACAGTATACAAATCACCCCAGCAAATAAAGACAAACCCATGGGCTGATTCACAAGGTATCACCACTACATGCGCTTAGACCGAAGAGTTGCCACACTGTGAAAACTCCAGATGCTCTTTCAAACACCTCTGTCACATTTATTTCACGAATCTGCTCTCTGAACTTTAACACACATACTCTATATTTGCAAAGACTGTCTGCAAAGAAAAGCAGGTGGGCAGGGAAGTTTGCCTTGGTTTGGCCAGTGATCGTCACAATGTGATGCGACTTCTGGCATCAGGTCACTCTGTGATAAACTAGCTTTGAAGCTATGACCTGCACGTGATGTGTTTCAGAGATGTACAGGTTTGAATCGCTTTGTGGCTGATAAACCTTCAGTCCATAAGATTGACCTATGAAATAGGTTGCTGTGGTTTAACTCCAGCTGGCAACTAAGCCCTCCACAGATGCTTGCTCACTAACCCCTTCTGTAGGAATGAGAATTGGAAGTTCAAAAGCGAAAAAAAATGGTGGGTTGTGCTAAAATGGTTTAATTGGAAAAGCAAAAGCCTAAAGGGAGGTTGTAGTCAGATGGGGTTTGGGCTCTTCTCTCAGGCAACTAACAGCAGGACGAGAGGGCAGAGACTGAAGCTGCACAAGGGGAGAGTGAGCTGGCTATTACGAAGCCCTTCCTCCTGCAAAAGGGTGATCAGATACTGGATTGGACTGCCCAGGGCAGTGGTGGAGTCCCCATCCCTGAAGGTGTTTAGGGACAGACTGAATGTGGCACCTAGTGCCATGGTCTAGGTGATATGGTGGTGTCAGGTGATAGGCTGGGCTTGATGATATGAGAGGGCTATTCTAGCCCAAATAATTCTGTGATTCTACGTGCTTAAGTGCTGACTCTGGAAAAGATATTTACATGCACAGATCGAGGAGAGAAAGACAACTTCTATTCCATCCAATAATTTAAGTAGATCATGTAGTAGATCCTTTTTCCCTGAAGAGAAAAAAACCTAAAATCATTCACGCAAGACACTGCCACCACCAAGTTTCTGTATAGTTTTCTTATATTTTTAACCATGGAAGATATCACATTAAATCAGTAGAAATTCAAATCAGGCTTTTTGCAAAAAACTCAATTTTCAGGGGAAGAAATAGAGGGATGTGTTATTATCTGAAAAATGTTAAATGGCCTTTAAATTTTCACATCAGCTACAAATGGGCACCCATGTTTCAAGTCAAATAGGGATTCTTACCCATCCTCTGCATCCTATGCATTGCAGCACTTTTGGCAGCACTGCAACAAACCTTGATGCGAGATCTTATAGGGGAAGAAAGTGATTTTATTGAGAAAGAAAACGGAAACAAAAGCAGTTCACTCAGCCCCACTCAGATGTTGACACACACATGCTTTCAAGCACCAAGGTACATGTACCTGAGTAGCCTTTCCTGTGTTCAGGCAGCAAGACTACTGTCTGGCAGTCTTTGCACTAACAGAGGACAAGAAATGAATGCTGTTGAGTCCTTTCCATGTCTGTGAGGTTCTTCTCAGCTTGGATGTCGTGTGCCACTAGGAGGTCTCCCTTTTTTTGTACTCTTTCAGGGCCTAAAAGTGACTGTCATCTCCTGTCCGTGGATCCTGTCCCATTTCTGTGTGATGTTACGATTTCTTCACTGTTTTGTAGATTTGCTGAAGACTCTTAATCATCTATCCTCTTTATTCCTCTAGTCTTGTAGTACTTCTACAAACAGGCTGTCCCATCTTTCTCAGAATTTTAAGATAACAATTATAATTCTCTACACTGAAACTTCCCTTAAATATTAATTAATTAATTAGTTTTATATACATCTTGTTTCATCTAATTTTTCTTCTCTTTTTTTATATGTCATCCAGGCCAGGAATCTTACTTTTGTTTCAAGCAGAGATGTTAAAAGGCACTGATTTTCCCAAAGGTAAACATTTTTCTGTCTTTTCACCTAAAGGTATGCTCACTTAAGTTTTTGTGTGTATCCATAGGTAGTCATGAGTACCAGAACCCACAGGAGAAGAAGCACCAAATTGGTGCTTCAAGAAAGCCTCCAGGCCTGTAGATTTATTGTCAGACTTCATCTCATCCATACCACTAGCTGACATATCCAGCTGTGTTCACTGCAGGCCTGACTTTTGAAATTAAACACTAATCTTCGGGTGTTAAAAGATGGTCCATCACAGCTGGGCTGCCACTGTCAGGAGGTTTTCTTTGCCACATCTCATTTTAATGTGCATCCACATGGACTGCACTTTCAGCTTAGCATGTCTGGATGCTACAGTCAGGTCAGCAGTGCCATCGGCTACCTGTCAGACTGTTGGCAGTGTAGTTACAGCCTCACTGCAAATTCAGCCACACGTTGTGAAAGTTTGTCCGGATCTGAAATGATTTTCAAATGAAACACATGTACTCCAGAAGAAGATAAACCTTGGTTGTTTAGAATCATAGAATCGTTTTGGCTGGAAAAGATCTTCAAGATCATTGAGTCCAACCTTTCCTTAGCACTATCAGTACCAGTACCACTAAACCATGTCCCACAAAACAACATCTACTTTGCTGTTAAACACCTCCAGGGATGGTGACTCAACCAGCCCACCCTGGGCAGTCTTTTCCAATGCCTGACAACCCTTTCAGGAAAGAAATTCCTCCTGAAGTCCAACCTGAACCTCCCTCGTGCCACTTAAGGCCACTTTCCCTCATTCTATCACTGGGCACGAGGGAGAACAGTGAAATGCTAAGAACTGAGGTTGACATATGAATGATGCCTTTTTCCAGTGAGAGGCTGCCAATGTCTACACTCCTGTGGAGGAGTATGGAGGAAAACATTCCACTAGCTTGTCTTCCCAGGATTAAATGGTGACAGGTGTCTTGCTTCAGGAGGAAATTGTTGAAGAAGCAGCATACTATGACAGACAGGCTGTTTGCAGTGGCCCCCTCAAAAAAGGGATAGAGCTGTGTGGTCTGGCTTGATGGGAGTCACAGTATCACAGTATCACAGTATTACCAAGG